>JASFAX010002321.1:0-46428 GCA_030737875.1 Allium sativum | reverse complement strand
ATGATTTTACACAAATTATCAATATTTTTAATAATTTTATTAAGGCCCTTTCCATCGATTTCCATAAACGGTCATCGAACTGCACTTATAACAACCTTTTCCAAATTTGATTTGGACATAATTCAAAATCCAACCATTAGATTTCGAATCTCTTATATTGGTTGGAAAGCTCTTTTCGATACGAACCCGCTGGTTCTAGTTTTACGAGAATCCGACGGTCGAATCTCCCGTAATATCAATTCAAAGTCAATGGTCGAAATTCGCGAACGGCCGCGGCGCGGCGCGTTCTATTCAGGCCGTTAAATATATATAATATATATTATATATATATATATCATCGATTTCCATTTTAAAACATATTTTATAAATTCGCTTTAAAATGATTCCCACTTTCATTTCAATTTTAAATCAAAATTGAATATTCCTTATCATTATAATATTTAAATGATAATATTTTTAAAATATCTAATTTTGAAATAATTTCCTTTTTAATATTCATTATAAAAATGAATAAAATCGATATAAATATCGTTCGCATCAAAATGGCGCATATCTAATCAACACGGCTTCATATATTTAAATATTTTCATGTCCATCCAAAATCGGACATCAATATCAGATTTTAATCCTTTACTGAATATTATTTTAAAATATTCCTTATTTTAAAATATTCGTTATTTTAAAATATTCGTTCTTTCTGAATTGGAATCAGACATAGTCAATTACCATATAAGGTTATTTATATGGATTTCATACGATACATGTATATAACAACACTGATAAACAATAATCCATCATCCTGAGTGCAATATACACTGTATAAGCATTAAATATAAATAATTAACGCTTACAATAGTCTGTCAACCAATCGATTAACATACAACTAACAATTAGGATTAGTGTATGTCAAATATCATCCCAATGCCCCTGTAGGGTTTTAACCAACACAAACAGATTTTATTTGTGAAGTTGGGTGATGTGTAAAATATATCTTCCCAATCAATATCAGTTAAATGAGTGTACACAAACAAATCATCCGATTTGTAAACGAATATTTATTTTCATTCATATACTCGTTAAAAATTATATTTTTAACGATAAAATATTTATTCCAGCTCACGAATATTTTATACAGTTCATTTATATAATAAAAATGATATTTTTATTGTTCTAATATATTTTAGAAAATTTTGGCAGCATAACGGCGTGATACTAGAACCGGAATAAGGACTAGCCTTATCCCTCGTCTAATACTGGCTCACGCCATACACATACCAATCAATTCCATTCACATCCCAAACCAAATCCAAACAAATGAATCAATCAAAACAAACAACCAAACATCCATGGTTTCAATCAAAGTGTCGGGTGCTACTAAGCACCATCTGCATCTTAGTATATATATAACTGTAAATAAATTGAGTGAGAAAATAAAGTTCTCACCTTTGGGATCCACTTCGTCATTCTTTAGCGAACGATTTGGATTCCTTCAGCTTCTAGTCCATTCCATCGCAATCTGTTTCACGCGGTATATATAATAAAAGTCATATTTTTATAATGCTATATATATATATATTTATAAATCAAATTTTTTATAATGATATTATATATATATATAAAAATTTAATTTCTATTCTGAAATGATATATATAAAAATCATATTTTTTACATAACGAAAGATCATTTTTTTATTTCACTACTATATATAAATATCATATTTTTATATTTCCATTCAAATAATAAAAATCATATTTTTAAACAACGTTATTTGCATTTTAATAATCACATTTTTATACGGCTATTATATATATAAAAGCACATTTTTATTCTAACGTTATATATGTAAAAATCACGTTTTTATTCTAACGCTATATATATAAAAATCACATTTTTATTCTAATGTTATACATATAAAAATCACATTTTTATTTTAAATCTTTATACCTAAAAATTGTATTTTTATTTCAAATCTATACATATAAAAATCATATTTATAAATCAATGTCGTACATATATAAAAATCAAATTTTTATCTAATTAAAAAATTATACTTTTACCTAACTAAAATTATATTTTTACCTAACTAAAAATTATATTTTTATATAATAAAAATTAGAGAATAAATCAATGATGCATATATTATAACCTGAAAATGAAATTCAAAGTAATTTACCTCTTTTATTTTGTTTCTTCTTTTCGCAGGGGCCCTGCGGCTCGGGGAGGAGCGACGCCGAAGCTTGGAGGTGGCTGCGGTCCATTCTAGTGGCGGCGGTGGGGTCTAAATGGGCGGTGCCGGCGCAGTTTAGATTAAAGGGGCGGTGGGGTTTGGGATTTCTCAAATCGGAGGAGAGAGGATAGGGGAGATCGGAGAGAGAGAGGGGGTTCGCCAGCAGCGGCGGAGGCCAAGGGGGGCGCGCGACGTGGATCGGCGGCCTGGGGCTCTGGGGCGACATCGATTTGGAGGGGGGTAGCGGGTTTGACTGCGGGCTTGGGAAATGAATAAGGGTTTGACCCAAATATATATATATATATATATTATTTTCATTATTTATTTAATTCTCATAAAGTGAATTTTCATTTTAACCCCAAATCGAACCCAACGACCATCGCCCTTAGCTAAATACATCGATTCCGAACACAATGGGATATGTCCGGTAAGCCAATTCGACTATTACTGTAATGATCTGCATTTTCAGCGATATAATAATTAATTAATTTAATTATTTAAATAGTGATCCAGAGAATTTAATTGGTCGGTAAATTAAATTATAGTGAATATTTAATTAATATAAATAATTAAATAATATATTTAATTCTGAAATAATCAGAATTGGCTGAAATGGCGATATGGTGTGAACTGGACAATTCAAAGTATATAATTCAGTTTAAAGTTGAACTATAAGAATGAATATATTTATAATCGTCAGTTGAAGGTAGAAATTATATTATAATTAAAATCTAGCTCGAAATGGCATGGCAGTTCGCAATTTGGCGATTCAAACTTCAACTGAATGTACAGGGTTCGTTTTATATCGGATTTCTGTGAAACAAGAAACGTGCGAAGCTGGTGGAGTATATTTTTCTAATGGAAGAGAAAAATATGGATTTCGTTGGGTAGATTTTGATTTACGTCCAAATCAAATTTCGGAAAAGTCACTATGGAATTCCTTTATAATTTGCAATGCTTTATTTACGAAAGGGTTTTCAATATATTTGAATATCGGTTTTGAATTTAGACAAGGTTCTTTTGGGACTTAGTGATAATTTAATTTTTAGAATTTTACTATAATTTTTAATTAATTTAATAAGCGACATTTTATTTGAAGTATTTCGCACCCTGAAATCAATATTTTAAAGTTTCAAAATATGAGTTAATCTACCAGTATTATTATATTTTTGGGATCGTGCCACATCGCTTATCACGGCTGCCTTTTTATTTCAGTCCGTAGAGCTCACATATGAATATAATTGTATGGAATGGGGTGTGTAGCTTTTAAAACTTTAAAACAAATAGAAGAAATTCTCCTCCCTGTGTAATTATATCGTCCACAACTAGTGATGGGTTTTAACGCCTACCACGTCTACATGTACGTGTTTCCTTACCAACCAAGTAAAATCTAACCCCTATATATATATCGTCTTCCTCGTTCATTTTCTTTTGGTCCCAGCAAATAACTCTCCGGTCTCCCTTTATTTTACTTCCAAAACGTGTGTTTTAAAAATATATATATGTGAGAACTGCTGCGAGATGTGTAAATCATGAAAAGAAAATATGGGCGCCTGGATCATGGAAGGAAGTTGGGAGACTGGTTGTGTCTCTTGTACATGTTTGAACGAAAGGAAGTAAAGGGGACATTCGTATTATTTGCTAGAAGTGTAGATCTGTGCATGGAGATGGGGGGAAAAGAAGTGAAGAGTGGAGAGAAGTTTCAAAAATGAAGTGTGCATGAGAGGTTCGAGTCTGGGGTTCTGGTGATATTTTTTTGGGCTCGCACATCTTTACTGTGCATGGGAAAAAGGTATATTCAAGAGTAAGCAAATATATATATATATATATATATATGGAGATAGTTATGACATCTCTGTTTCAAAGTAAATGGGGTGGGAAATTTTAGACAGTGAAGAAGAAGGAGGTAGCATTCCTAGTGGGTTTCAACGTTGTTTTGAGTTGATGCTGGTTAACAGTATATGGTGTGGGTTCAAAGTATTTTTAGGGATTTTATGGAAATATAAAGTGTCGTGACTTTTCCTGTAATGGCGTCACTGGTCTTGGCGACACGTAGAGGAAACTGCGCGAATGGTAAACATTGGGGATGGGTTGAAAGAGTGTTCGAAGAGGATGTTGCCGATGGTATTTGTTTTTGATTTAATTGAGTATGAAGGAGGAATGAATCACGGGAACAAGCGGAAAGGGAGTTCGAAGTTTACTGGTGCGGTTTTCACATTGTTAGGAAGAAGAGGAAATGGTTTAAACGGGTCCGGGCTTTAGCAAGTGGGTTTGGGCCAAGGAAAAGAGGTGAGGCCCGGTTGGTTTTAAAGTTAGTTTAATTTTTAAATAAAATATGTATACCTTGTAAAAGCTATAACTTGGTCATACGAAAACGAAATTCAGCGAAACTGGTCATGTTGGGATCGTATGGACGGGAGCAACACAATAAGACTGACTAAGAGTGAATCTGAGCTCGTTACAATTTATTGCGAAATAAATTGTTCGTCTGAATCGAGCGATGGTTATCGTTATCAACGATGATCTTCCAATGTGAGTAAAACTCAGCAACTCTAAACAGTTCTATTTTTATAACGTATATTTAGAACTGATAAATGATGACTGATTGTTGTGTGTTAACTGTTTGGTTGAATTGTTTGTGCATTGATTGAAATCATAGATAACGATATATATATATATATATATATATATATAAAAATCGTTAATCAAATATTGATTCTGTTTAGCAGAATATTTCATATTGAAATGAAATAGATGTTAATTATACTATTTAACATCCGTGATGCAGGGAAACAGGTTGGAGGGGTCCAACCGGACTCCTCAATATTTATAATACTGTTCTGTTCATATATTGTGTTATATGATGTGATATGAAATATGTTGATGATTTTATATGTTTGAACGATACCGATCATTGTTATATGGTACGTTAAATACCGTAAGAAATACTGGGATGTAGAAAAGGGATTTTCAAAGTATATTTTGAAAAATATTTATTTATATAAAATTAATGGATTTTATATATATAAAAGAAAAAGGATTTGGAAAAAAATATTTTTAAATCAAATGTAGAGATTATATTTGCAAATCAAATATAGAGAAAATATATTTGTAAATCACGTATAGAGGAAATATAATTGTAAAACAAATATAAAGGAAAATATTTGTCAAATAAAATAGAAAGAGAAATATTTGTAAACCATTTACAAATAGAATAAAGATAAAAAGGAAATATTTGTAGAACATTTACAAACAGATTAAATGGGATTATTTATTTATTTAGGGAATAAATAAAAGTAAAAGGATTTATTTATTTAGGAAATAAATAAAAGAAAAAGGGTTATTTATTTAGGAAATAAATAGAAAGAGATAAAAGGAGATATTTATTTGTGAAATAAATAGAATTAAAAGGAGATATTTATTTGTTAAATAAATAGAATTGAAAGGAAATATTTATTTGCTAAATAAATAGAGTTAACCAGTTAGAGATAATCGATTAGAGTTAGAGTTAACCAATTAGAATTAACCAACTAGAGTTAATCAAATAGAGTTAATCAAAGGAGTTAATCGAATATTAGTTATTCGAGTAAAGTAAATCAAATAGGAATTTTTCGAGTAGGAGTAAATCGAATGAGAGTTAATCAATTTAAGCTAATCGAATATTAGTTATTCGAATAAGAGTTAATGCAAGTGAGTTGCCATTTCGTACGACTGCTAGCGTAATTCGCAGGGCTGCAGATAGCCTACGGCGGTCAGATGTTTCCTGAGGGAATCAGGCGTAACCATTGTGATCGCTGCGATCTAGAGTCAAGCGAATGGAGTTAAATTGAATATTAGTTATTCGATAGGAGTTAATCAAGTTAAGATTGAATAAAAGAGTTAAACAGTTATAGTTAGTCAAATGGAGTTAATCGAGTAGAGTTATCGAATATCACTTATTCGAAGTAGAGTTATCGAATATAGTGTATTCGAGAGAATAATAATCGAATATAAGTTATTCGAAGTGAGATAATCGAATATAAGTTATTCGAAGTAAGATAATCGAATATAAGTTATTCGAAGTGAGATAATCAAATATAAGTTATTCGAAGTGAGATAATCGAATATAAGTTATTCGAAAGGAGTTAATCAAATATAGTTTATTCGAATAGAATCAAAGGAGTTAATCGAATATAGTTTATTCGAATAGAATCAAGGGAGTTAATCGAATATAGTTTATTCACATAGAATTAAAGGAGTTAATCGAATAAAGTATATTCGAATAGAGTTAAAGGAGATATCGAATATAGTTTATTCGAAAGAAGTTAAGTGAAAGAGTAAATCGATTAGAGTTAAATCAAATAGAGATAATCAAATAGAGTTAGTCCGATAGAGTTAATTTGTAAGAGTTAACTGAATAGAGTTAATCGAATATAGTTTATTCGAAGAAAGGTTACCAAACCTAGTTATTCATAAGAGAAATTATCAAATATAGTTATTCGAAGGGAGGAGTTATCGCATAAAGATTTTTCGAAAGAGAGTTACGTAAGGATGTTTGTTAAAGGTTCAAAAGATAAACTTTGACTATTTCGAAGTTAAAACGTTGTTTAGTTAAGGTCTGAGAGGTAATTATACCCCAACTTGATTGACTTCCTGCTTAACTAAGGAATGGTAAGGTTTGATAGTGAAGGAGTTTTGGAAATGTTTTCCAAACGAGAATCAGAAATGTTTTCTGATAATAGAAAAAAATAGAATTTAGAATATATGAAAACAGGAGATAAATAATTAATGATAAATTAATTTAAAGAGATAAATGTTAAATGATGATTGATCGATATAATTTCCATCTGGAAATAATATCGTTGTTTGCACACGTGTTTTCTTGACAGTTAAATCACAGACTATCAAAGTTTTGACTATTTTAATGTTGTTAATATGGAGAGACCGATTGGATTATTATCCGAAGAACCACTCTGTATTGGCATAAGCATTGCGAATCATATATGCCAAAGATAATTGAAGACGGAGTAAAATGTAAGGGCTGCTGTATAAATCTTAGATAACAATTGCCTAAGATGGATGTACTGAATAGTGCCTTCGGTTTGTCTAGTCCCAGGACGACCTGTATGGAGGAATGTCTGAAAAAGTATATTTAATAGATCGCGTAAGTTGATCTCTTCAAACATATTTACGTTTGGTGGCGGAGGAATTCATTTCTCTTAGTTGTATACCAATGGTATTTTTAGGGAAATCAATTTGTGATTTGGCGGGTATGACGATGTGACATTCAAAGTGAATAAACGTGTGATCTGTCAGAGATAAGCGTGGCCTCTAGCCTCACAACCGGGAAATGACAGAAATTAGGCAGGCAGCATGGCTATGTAGGTCGCACCTATTAGGGTGTATAATCACCTGATCTAGAGTTTCATTTACTTCTTAAAATCTAATATCGATACTGTCCCATTCGGGAAACAGTTGCTGATCCCAACAGTTGGTGATATACATTCGATACACTCAAGCGAAATGAGTGGTCATTCATGTGTGGTCAGGTTGCAAGATGTTCTTGTTGAACCCAGTGTATTTATCTCTAGAGGTACACTAGCGAAAGGTGGTTCCATACCTTGTCATAGTTGGAAATCCATTACCGAATACGTGCTTGCGGTTTTGATTGTATACTATATATGTAGAACGTGAGATGAAAGTGTTTCTGCTAGATGATTATTATATTGTGGTTGATAGACATTATTATAATATTAGAAGGTTTTTGATATAAAGATATTTTGGATTCACATATGGGAAAAACCCGTTCCGTTATACGGCGTGGTCTTATGAGATATCGTTTACTTGTTCAAACTGTTTAAAACTGTTTTACTCACATCAGACCCATGACTGACCCGGAGTTTATTTTGTTTTGTTTTCCCTAAACTCTTGGGTGCCTAAATTTGTACGGGCAGTCAAGTAGTCGGGATTTTATAGATGCATTTGGAGAGCTTGGAGAAGGAGGCTTCAGGATTATATAGCTATTATTTATTTCCGCTGTTGTTGTCAGTGTTGTACTCTGCAATGTTATTGTATACATATACTGTTTGTATTTCAAAAGTTATGTTATATTTCAATCGTTTCACTGTGAGATTCGTGTTTACTATGATGATGATGTTCTTCTTCTTCTTCTATTCTATAAGTTCTATCTTATCTTTCCTCATCCTATAATTTCTTTCATTAACCATCCTGTATTTTTGACTCTTGATGTTCGATATGTGTTGTATATCTAATAATCAAGGTCGACTTTTTCCGGGTCGTTACAGTTACGACCAGTTTTCATCAAAATCAAAATTTAAATCAATATAACATTCAAAATTGATTTCAACGTACATTTTAATTTATCGGGGCCACGTACTGACCCCAAAAATTCCAGAATAATAAATCTAGCTATGTTTTGATGATACGGTCCTAACAAAACTAATTTCATCGAATTTGGAGACCGTTTGAAAAACGGTCATTTTCCAGTCGATTAAATTCAAATTGAAATTACCAAACATGTTTAAATTCACCACACCCACATACTAATTCAAAAATAATAATATGAAAATTGGAATCTAGCAATAATTTGACATTACAGATCCAACAAAAGTGGTCTCATCGAAAAAGGAGGTCGTTTGCAAAATCGCTATTTTTAAGGGCTATATATTATATAAATTCCATAGCGACTATTCTGAATTTTCGATTGGACATAAATTTTTATTCCCGTTATGAAATCTGGATTTTTCACATTCATTGGAAAGATATTTTCAAACTGATTCAAATATTTCTAGTTTTACTAAAATCCGATTTGTTTTAAATCCTGTACATTCATTTGAAATTTGAAATCGAATTTTCAAACTACCATGCCATTTCCAATTCCTTTTATAATTAAATTAAATATTTATATCCTAACTTCAATTTAAATGAATTTAAATGTTCTAATTCTATTCAAAATAAATTTCTAGTTGTTATTATTTAAAATAAATCATTTTAAATATTCAAAATTCACTAAAATTGCGAAAATAAAAATTTTAAATTGGTTCTGATTTTCCGGGTTGTTACATTTCATGTCATTTAACACCTAGTGTTATGTTGTTTTCCTTTTCTCCAAGGTGTATTAATAAAAAGGTAGGGTACCTTTTAACCCTGTCGTCTTTGCCAAAAAAGCCAGGATTTTTTTTAAATTGAAATAGTTACTCGAATTCCTTAATATACTTACATAAAAATACAATTATGCTTTCTCAATATGCTCAACTCGTTTTAGGTTACTACTAGCCCAATCTATAATGAATTTAACCCGAACAAGCTCTAGTATTCGCTCAACCAAAGCTCTAGTACCAATTATAACAACTCATTTTTTTGGGTGGTTTAAATCGACAATAAACCGCACATGTCTGACTCAAACTATTCAAAAACTTGGATTATTAATGAGTTTGTTCTAAAGAAATAAGATTTCAGAAGAGTCAGAATAGAATCTTGTAGTAGAAGATCAAAATATTACACACAAACAGTTCATGAAGCTATTTATAACCAAATCAGAATTTACATTTTAAATTATAATAAAAATTACGTATTAATAAGAAAAATGAACTAATGCATTAGAACACTAGTTGTAAATATGGTCTTCAACTCTGTCTTCGTCTTTAAAATAAGGGTCTTCGATAAATTGAAATACTGGATCTGTCCCAAGAGTAAACTAAAACAAAACACTCAAGTTTGCCCTAACTTCTTATGCATTTAAATTAACTCAAGTGAAATGTACTAGTAACTCAGTAAATGGAATGCTCAAATTTAAATAAACATCGTATTTTAGCCTTAAATTGATTCAGCTCAAACACTGATTTCTGTTATCGTTTCCAAATCACTTCAATATTGGATTAATTATAGATCCAATTTCTACATTTTAAAATGGTTCATCCCAAAACTTCAATATTCGATTTTGAATTCCATGTCATAACTTATCTAAATGAAACCTTTATTCGACAATTTGAACTTAAATGCTTCAGATTGGAAATGGACATTTACTGAACAAAAATATAAATATTGTAGTTAAAATTAAATCTATAATAGTTAATTGAAAATAGTTCTAAAATATAAATAGTCAAAATTAATATAAAATAGTTTAATAAAAATTAGTCTAGTTATAATAGTTAGAAATATAAATAGTTAAATTTGATATAAAATAGTTTGATTTATATAAATAGTTTAATTAATTATATATAATTTGAAAATAAATAGTAAAAGAGAAATTAGTTTAAATTAAAATAGTCAATATAAAATAATACTAGTTTAAAATAATTTTAATATAATAATTTGCTTTGAGATTGTCAGATTAGAATTCAATACAAATTTGATCACTTTGCATTCCACTACTTGCTCGTAAATGCGTAAATTAAATATATGTCTAAAACCAATATGCTTAAGATTATAAGTTCTTTGGTTTCATGTTTTAGAATGTTAAAGCCACGGCTTCATTTTGGAAGTTATCTCACATAACTTAGTTATAGCCATGTAAGTTATGATTTTCACACTTATAATAAAAGAATTTAAAATGATTCAGCAATCTGGCATGTCATACTTCACAAACCACATTATTTAATCGATCCAAAGTAAAAGGTGAAATCCATCCTTGGATATGCGCCCCAAAATAGGGACATAAACTTTATGGTCTTGAAATATATATGGTAAGCATTTGAAGAATGTACAGCTTCAAGAAATATCATCTTTTTCAAAACTTGTTAGAAAATCAATCTATATTTGAAAGCACACATGTATTTAAAACTTCATAAATATTAGAATGAAAATATATTCGGTTTGTATATTATAAATGGGCCTGGCCTATTGCTCTAACACTGGTTTAAATATACCAGAGCTCTCTCTATACAATTGTAATGAAAAACTTTAATACAATTTTTCACATCACTTTTTTATATCAAATTTCAAAATCATTACATTACAAATTTCAACTTGGTATTAGAGCAATCACGCTTAATAGTGTCTCTCATCAGGCATTATTCTTCATTTGAGTTGTTCTCGTTCAGGAACTTCTGAAGTGAAAAACTAGATTGAAGAATCAAGTTTATCATCACTTGGAAAGTACCCTCTAAAGAAACAGTTACTGTTCTTCACTTTTTCTTAGTTGCAACTGTGCCATCAGTTTTTGCCACCATTTTCAGTCCGTTTTTTCCTACCAGTGTCGTCCAATACCAGTTTCGACCAATATGGTCACAACTGCTTTTCTATACATTTCATGAAGGCATTTATTGATTTTTTTTTTTTTGGAGAATTATTCCATCATCGCTGAAGAATCTTCAGCCTCAGCATTAAGAATATCTCAAAGCTTATCTGATCTGACTTAGGAGCAAAATCAAAGCCTTAATAAAGCCACAAACCCAAATGATATCTGTTTAACTTGTTGAATCAAACTACTTGATGTGGAAATCGCAAGTGCAAACAACTTTTAAAGGATATGGTTTAGAAGATTACATTCTTGGAACTAAACTGATTCCAGCCAAGTTCATCATAGACAAGGATGATAACTTTTATTAAACCAAGAATTCACAGTTCATCAGAGATAAGATAGTCTCGTGTGCATGGATAATGTCATCTATCAGTGTAGCATTGTTGCCACAACTCATAAGATGCACCATTGCCCATGAAGTCTGGGTAATTATTGAAAGAAACTCCATACGTCAGTCTTCTACAAGAATTCTACATTACAAAAAACAACTACAAAACATTAGAAAGGACAATATGTCACATGGCATATGTTGGACATGAAGTCATAGAATCAAAACAAGTATTGTCTATCATTGGTGGTCTTGATGATGATTTTGAGGCTGTGGTGGCCTTAATAGCGTTAATGGATCCTACACCAACTCAACAATATGTTTATTCAACATTGTTGGGACATAAAGGAAGAATTGAGACGAAAAAGGCTATCAATTCAGATTTCTCAATCAATTATATAACCAGTAATAAGGAAAAAAAAAAGAAAAATCTAATAGTGCAAGGAAGCAAATAACAATGTGGAAAGGTTAATAGAGATAGAGGCAGAGGTAGCAGATTCAACAACAATAACAAAATTAGATGTCAAATATGTGAAAAGTTCGATCATAGTGCAAGTAAGTGTTGTTTCTGGTTTAATGCAAACTACAACCCTACCCAGCAAAGCTATAGTTCAAGTGCCAACACCATCAGCATTCAGAGTGATAACTGTAGGATCTAGATTAACCCCAGAGGGGGGTAAATAGGGATTATTGTAATTTTACGACATATTAAAATTATCATAGCACAGATTGCAGTAGAGAAAAAAAATGCAGAAAGTAAATGACATGGATTTTACCCAGCTGCGGCAAACCTTACCTACTTCTACATTCTCGAAGATTTCTACTAGAATTAAAACAATCTCTACACTTACAAAATCCCTATAAACTCGCGATACCCGCTACCAACTGTTCTAACCCTACGCTCAAAACTCTGCACTAATCTTTATCCCCAAGATCAGATTTTCCCCGAATTACAAACCCGTAACTCGTAACCCCTAGTTTAAAGTAAACTAGAAAATCAATACAATGTTTTTGAAAAATAAAAACACATAAATAAAAAAACAACTCAAAACCCTCTTATTTGAAATTAAAATAGTCGGACACCCTTTATTTCTCTTGAAATTTTTTTGGCTTCAAAGTAATGGCAGCCGAATTAAAAAACTAGGGTTTTGATGATTCCCTCCAAATCACGAGCTTGAATATTTTATGTGGTTTGATTCTTCGTTGTGTCGAAAGCTTGTTGCCTTCTGGTCATTCAATTTGGCTTACGTGCGATCATAACTCTGATGAATTGTGATTATTCGAAAATTTGTTTCTCTCTTATTTCGCTTGTGGTTTCGATGCTTGTAGCCGATGATGAATTGGTGTTTTTATAGGGTTAAAAATCGTTTTCAATCTCTGATTTCATTGCTACGACTTGGCCTTGATTTGTGTGTGATTTATCAAATTGATTCTGGAAACATTATTTATGTGATTTTTTTCTGATGAAAAAAACCATGAAAGATTAAATAGCCGTGAATGCCACAAACAATTTTAGAAACTATTGATTTGATTTTTATGAGATTTTCTATATACGAAACTTTCCCGTAATAAAAAAATCAATTTCTGGAGGCTTGCAAAATGTATCAGATTGGTTATTTCATCATTTCTGGAAATCACATTTCATTTTTGCCAATTATATCATTTGCCAAGAAACGCACATCAAATTCTTTTCCATTTTTCTTGCATGCTTGTTCTGCCAGATTTCTTTTCGTGTACATTTTTTGCTCCTCGTCTGCCTTGCTCTATTTATATTTTTGTTGCATCATACTTAATGAATTGAGCCAAATTTCCATCTCTGTGCATTCAGGAAATAATTGATACTGGTTGACAATATAATTCCAATTTAACTCTGATTTATTTGGAAAGAGTTTGGCAGTTTTAATTTCATGTTGATTGGAAATTTAAAAGGAAATTTTCTGCATATGCCATTGCTTGAATTTAAAACTGCACCTGAACATCAATGCATTGTGATTGTGTACTTGTTCGTATTGCATTGCTCATTTGTCCCATGACTTTGTGCATATATATTGGCACCATATTAAGCTTGCTGCTACATATATGCTACACTTCCTTGCTTCATATTGGCCGAGCCAGTTCTTGTGTCTTAGTTGCTCCATATTCGAACTATGCACAGATATGTGAATGTATAGCTGTATTGTCCTATGCTGCTTTGTTGCATTGGTTATTTGTTGTTGCTGTAACCATCCACAATGATTTAATTTGTATCTACTGCTTCTTGAAGCTGTGCTTGCCACAACACTGGGCAGATCTTGACTTTGACTACCCTTGAGCATATTAAAACATGTGAAATTGCACATCCATGTTGCACCATGTTAAAACTATGTACATAACCTCCTCCTTGTAGCTTGCATATTTCATGTTGCTTGCATTTTCTTGCTTCACATGCCATGTTGTCTTGTACATACTTGTGCCATGACCTGTAACCGGCTTGACCATATGCTTGATTCTGAATCTACATGTGATCTTGAGCTCGACCATGCCAGTCCCATTGTTATTTTATCACTTTCCTATATTTGTCTGCTTGTGTCACTTGGCTATTCTTATCTCACTGCCTTGTTGTGATCTGCTTGAGTTGGTCTGAAACTTCATGCTATCTGGGCTGATTTTACTTTTGTTGGCTTGCATGATCATACATATGCCATTGTTGTTTGACCTGAACATGAGTTCTTATTGATGTGTCCATGCATTTCACTATTTGTAAATTTCATTTTAACCTCCATGTGTACACATATAATCATGTATATGTATATATGTGTGTCTTGAGATCTATGTAAATGTTGTTGCACAATTTCTTGTGGTGCTTGCCACTTATTTTGACCATGTACACAAGCTATATTGTTCTACCATGATGTGCTTGCACATCTATCACTTGAGTTTGATGTCTTCCCATGAGCACTGTTTCATGATTATTCTTGAGCCTGAAATGTTTGTTGGTGCACCATTGATGTATGCATGCTTGTTATGTATGCACTTGAAACTGATGCTTGAGCTTGTGCTTGGGCCATGTACATGGTTGCACCTATTCAATTGTATGTGCATTCACTTGATGATGCACACTACTGTACTCCTGACCTGTTTGGCTTGAAATGTGCACTCATAGTTGTTTGACCATATTGCCCCTACATATTATATATGTGTATATACATACATATGCCTATGTATACATGTATCGTGCATATGCAATTATATTTTTCTATTTACATTAGTAGACTACTATACGTTGTGTCATAGCTAATCAAGATCAGTAGACCAGAATTATGAGTTGAGGTTGGTCTTGATCAGTAGACTACTGTAGCTATGTTGAGGCTGATCTGCGAGCACTCGATATATAGTCTACCTTGTGGTATTTATAGCGAATCACTGTGAATATCACAAGTAGTCTAGACTCAAAAAGATGTATATACATAAAAGACCAAGTCAAGAAAAATGACGACACCAAAATTCTGAGGCAAATAAAATTAAAAATAAATTCATATTTGCTAAAATGTAAATCTATTTTTGTTCCTATTTACTGTGTGTGTTTCTGTGACAGGTATGCAGATGACTAGAATGATGGAGAAGCAGGTTGAAGACAAGTGAGTTAGTGAGTGTGTATATAAAACTGTATGTTTTTGTACATAAGAGAGTAAATGTAATTGAAACTGTATATGAAACTGAGTGGCTGAGTGTTGTAGTGAGGAACCAATGTAATAAATGAAATTGAATGTATTCTATCATTGAGATGTACAATAGTGGAGTTAGAAGATTATACTATTCAACTGTTGAAATAAAATATTTATTTGAATAAAAATACAGTTTGAATTATTAATTCTGTCCAATACCATTTTATTCAAATTAAATATTTATTTCTATATGTGATGTAGTATAGAATAGTATAGTTACAAACTCATTTATATTATATGTTTATTGTCATCAAACAAAAATCATATTGTTATATACAACAATCTTCCCCTTTTGATGATGATGAACATATAATAAGATTTTAAAAGCAATAAATGTGTTTGATAATGAAGTGTAAAACTCCCTCTATATGTATGCTCCCCCTACATATGTGCATATGAGTGAAGAAGAAATAGTTGAATTTCCAATAGTAAAAATATTCATGAAATATTCACTCATCAATATAAATCTTAACCATTCTCCTTTTTTGTTATCATCAAAGAGATATAGAAATCAAAATAATTATGAATATAGACTAGAAAAATAAATTCAAATCAAGAGAGAGAATGTATATCATAAACCCTACTCAAACAAAAATTATAATATTATCCAAACTAGAAGCGAATTTCACATTTTAGAATGATGTATTTATGATGGATTTTATAAAATGGAGAGAGTTTTAGAACATATGAATTCCAATTATTTTCCAAAAAAAATTAAAAAATGAGCACAAAATAGCAATGGATTTGTACTACGGTTATAAATTCAAATCAAGGGAGAGAAAAATCAAATTATTGAAAATCTCAAAACTATCAACCAACAAATCATAATAAATTATAAAATAGAAACACAATTCAGAAAATGGATTGATAGGTTAGTTTTTACATAGCAAGGAGGATTCCATAGATATGCATATTATTCTTTTCTTTTTCTTTCCCTTTTTTATTTAATTAAGAGCACACTAACCACAAATAACTATATCTTGGATTTTTAAATGAGGCTAGTTGTAACTTAAATTATAAGTAATATCTTAACCATGCATGACCATATCTTGGATTTTTAAATGAGGTTAGAGAAACACTTATTATATACAAAATCCCCTCAGTATATAAAACAAATATTGAAAGATAGAAATATGGTAGAGATGAAGATGGTCGTGAAATAAATTTTTAAAATAATTATATTATGAAATATTTCAACTATATCAAGATTTTTTTTAAAAAAAATCAGTTCTCTCTTTTTCTGAAAAATAGAATAGTCACATTTCCATCCCAATTTCTGAAACTGTACATTTAAGATGATTTTGAAAAATGAACTCTCCACATTAAATAAAATCATGATGGATGACAGAAAGATGATAGGTAAAGAAGATGTTCGTGAAATAGGTACCAATTCAAAGATATATAAAATATGTTCAGCCATCACGAGAATTTAAATAGAATCTCTACTTACTATGAAATATGCTATAGTCACAACTCATCACAGTTCCAAAAATCTGATAATAATTTTGATGAGTTCCAAAAATAGGTCAATTTGACCAATGATTTCAATTTTGAGTAAATAATCAAAAAATGATAAAATTGAAAGTATCAATAAGAGGGATTCTGAAAGAACTATACACTACAACAAAAAAACATTTTTTGCACCAGGCGATATCTGTTGCAGTAGACCTATTGCAACAGGCTTGCGCTTGTTGGTATAGCAGAAGTTGCAAAAAGTCCGCAACATTTTTTGCCTGTTGCAATAAGATGTTGCAGCATACTTTTTTGCAATAGGCTTTTGTTGTTGCAACGATTCATTTTGCAGCAGTATATGCTTGTTGCAAAAGATCCATAAATCTGTAAAATATATATATATATATATATATATATATTACAGCTTATAGATATTACATATTAAATATATCGTTTTAGTAATAATGTATATTACAAAATAAAATAAACAAATAAAAATTTTATTTTAACAAAATTTTAATAGTACAAGCAATTATAACAAAAAAATTTACAAATTCCATACACCACTCGTGTATAACAACTTCTTCTCTCACAAAACACATTTTTTCAAATAGAATATTTTCTAATAATTACTTATGATAGAACAAATCTGCAGTTCATACTCCAAGTTTGTTGTCGCCCATGAACGGGCACATGCTTGTCATAGCTCCCATCTTTGTCTACTTGCCAAACACGAATGGTCTGCATTTATGTAGGCATATTAAAATATTCAAGTTAAATTGAAACCTCATGCAAATCGAATTTCGTAAGATATACTAAGTGCTAAATGCTGAATTATTACTACAAATTACTACTATAAATGGTTCGTCTAACACGTCCACTGACCAAATTACATATCTATGAATTTGAAAATAGTAACGATAGAGTCATGAGTTCATTTGCCAAGTTGTGTTCATCCATATAAATGATACCAGATGTATATAGGATATTTATACATCTGCTCCCAACTAATAACTTTAAAAGAAAAAAAATGAAAATTTGGTTCAACCTAAAAATTTTCCTTGGTACTTGCATATGAAATCAGCTGATGCGCATAAATAAGTAAATAAATGTCTGAACCTTTCAATATTTTCTTTACTAAAGAACCAACCGAAACAAGTGATAAAATGCAAAAATACCTTAGCATCACCAAACTTTCATCATATAAGTAATAACCAATTTTTCTTCTATGACTTATTAATTATTTTACATTTCATCACATAAGCATTAAAGCAGTAGAGTCCATCATTTATAGACCAATCATGTGCACTAGAGACAGATCATGTTAACATATTTTCGAGTATGGGTGAGAATAATGTAAAAGTTTGATCATGCAATTGTATTTTTACCTTTTTCTTTTTGATGCATAGGTTTGCTAGTAGTTGATGCTTGGTTTCTTCTTCTGCAGTTAGTTCATCATTTCATTGCACTTCATAGTCTGAGAAATAGATGAGTAGTTAGTAAATAAAAATAAAAATTTGAAGATTTTTAAGATATAAAGTGAAAAAAATCACTACACCAAAACAGGTGATTCCCAACGGGTATACACTAAAAGCAATTTTTGTAGCTATTTGTCAGCTTCAAAACAACAATTAAGGATCGTTAGATATAAGAACAAGCAGGACCATATGTAAAACCAAGTGAAGATAGAGAGAACAATCAGTGATAGAAAAATGGAAAACAATATAGCTGAATTATAACACAGCACTCCATTGTGCCTTTGTCCAACATAGGTGATGCATAGGACTTGCCTATTTATGTACAAATGATGGCTTTATTTTCTTTTCCAACTATGCACTATATTTGGGAATATCTCACAAACTGTGCCCAAATATTAAAACTTGAACCATTGGTGATACTTCTAAAGGGAATGCAACTAATTATAATGTTAATCAAGATGACCAAGATGAAGCCATACCGAGGGCATCATAGCAACCTTGCGAAGACAAATATAATTATATTCATGCAGAACCATCACAAGAAGACGTTGAGGGGAACATCATAGAAAATAGAGAGAAGGTTAATTAGTCTAAAATTGTTAATGATTTAAACTGTGTTAATGGGAAAGGCCTCTGAAAAGGACACAAGTGTGCAAGTAGTTCTAACTGAAAATATAGCTAATGCTATTCATGACATTGGTCACATTCTTATACTAAATAATGTCAAACATGATTTCTCTGGGTAAGGTACATCCGCATTAACTCGGATTATTAAGTGGGTAAAAATAAAATAAAAAGCAGGAAAAGGCTAAAATTATAGCTCCTCCCAAAATTATAAAGTTGTAGATGAAACTTGGATAATTTACTGTATCATAAGTGAAACTTTGCAAGTGCAAATCACTCTTATCATCATGTTTAACGATAAATTTTTATTTTCTAAAATATGAAGAAAAAAGGGGAAAAAAGAGGAATGCCAAAGAGCCCATGCATTATTTCTACTTGCACAGTTAGATTTGTAAACAATAAAGCTACATACACTTTGCATTATTTTATCATCTTATACAGTTATTTAATTACACAGTTACACTTTGCATTTGAAAATACACTATCTGTAAACAATAAAGCTACATACACTTAATTTCCAAGTTTGTTTTTCTATGTTCTTTTTACTCACATTTAAATAAAATATTTTTGAAATTCATTTATATTATATCAAGGAACACCATCATCGGTTTAAATTTTTGAATATTATTCAGTTATAGGAATTACCCTTTGTGCATACGATGGAAATTAGCTATCCTACGAAGAAATAATAAGAAAGACAATTTTGATCATGAAACATACATTACTATTAAGTATGCTTTTGTGTAATGAAATACTAATTTGAGAAAGAAAACAATATTAATATAAACTCTAATGCAACATAACAAAAAGAATAATATAGCAACAGTCATAGAAAATAATTATAAGAAAGGTTATATATAAAAATTTGACTGTAAAACAGTGAGAAAATGTCAAAGAAATTTCGACCGATCAAGAAGGAAAAAAACAGAAAAGAGCCATACTTCTACACAACATATACTGAAATACATTAACAATGTAACTATATATAATTCTATACTCATGCAACTTCGACAATAAATAACAGAATAACAGTGGAAGTAAGCCTGCCTTCTTTTTCTAAATGGATCGTGCTATTTAAACCTGCCTTATTATCTTTCGAAACAAATGAATCATTCGTACCAACTATATAAACCTGCCGTCTTTTTCTAAATGGATCGTGCTAATTACACGTATCTAACATTTTTATAATGTATTATCTTTAAATTAGAACATTAAAGTTATCATTGGTTGACTCAAGCATGTTTCAACACCACCTTCACCCCCAAACAACCCAATCAAGTTTACATTAGCTGCTTAGCCCAAAAAAAGGCCCCAAAAATTGCAAATTAAAGATAAATTACAGAATGCTGCAAAATATTTCAATCCCAACGATAATCAACTTGTTTGCTACATTCTTACTGTTTTTTTGTTACAGATAATCAACTGTTGTTTTATTTTCTCTACTATTTCACAAATCCAACTGTACACGAAATCGACAACGATAATGATGACAAAGCATAAATTGAACAAAAATTCTTATGAAATCAATAAAGACCAGATAAATGATATTTATACGTGAAATCGACAAGGCAAAATTTGAAAGAAAATTATACCTGAAGCGAATGCGATTGAATCTATTATATGCTTCGAGCAATCGAACAAAAATCCCCAAAATCCGATTAGAGAGAATGAATTTGAAGTTTTCAATCTTCGGCATGCTGCATTTTCTTTTCTTCTTGGTAGCAGTGGCTTCCACTTTCAAATCTTTGGCAAGAATTAAGGTATGATTTATCGACATACCTTCCACTTTCAGATCTTGGAGGCAGTGGCTTTCACGATAATACCAACAGGAATGGATTGGGGCAACGTTGCTAGATTGACTGAGACGAAGGGTTTTGTTGATAGGGTTGAAGCGGAATCGGAAAAGGAGAGATGAGGAAGGGGAGAGGTAGGAGGAGGAGAGGAAAGAGGTAGATAGAAGCTTCGAGGAATTAGAGATGACGACGGAGGTAGCTGCCATCACAAAAACAAAAGTTTTAGGGTTTCCGGTTGGGATAAAATCCGGTAAGAGATGCGGGGATTGAAACTTCGAGAGAAAGGCGAAGATTATTGATCGTTTATATTTTACTGTCGTTAGGATTGGGCGGATATTTTGAGATGACGACTGAGGAGTGTTAGACTTTTGCAAACTTTAGTTCATTTTTTCTCTTTGATAACTGATTCTTTTCGCACGGATCGAATCATTTACCCATTTAGATAACTTTTGCACTAGTATAATCGCACAACGGTATATTAATCATATTTATTAATTAATTATTAAATATAATAAATAAATATAACTAATAACTTATAATTATCCATAATTAATTATAGAAAATTATTACATATAAAAATAATAATTGATTATAGATCACATCAAGTAATTATGATTTATTTATTAATAATCACTAGTTATACATTATAGATTATATCCAGTAATTGTGAATTATTACCTTTTTAAGTACCAAAAAATGATTATACATATAATCATTAATTATAATTATTTAATTAAAAATATGTTTGTAGCAACTGTGATAAAAAAATAGTTATTAAAAATATATTTATTGCAACTGGCAAGAGATCGCAGTTGCTAGAAATTCGTTTATTGCAGCAATCGGGAAATGTCACTTGCTGAAAGTTACTTATTACGACTATTGCTTAGTTGCTAAAGACCATCTATTACAAGTGTCAGGAAAAGTCAGTCGTTGAAGATCATTTGATAACTAGGAAATATTACAATTCATAAATATACCTCTATCAAATAAAAATTATAAATTAATTCATACAAGAAATTATTATTAACTATTAATTACTCCTTAATATTAATATCAATCAATTATCGTTTATTTATTTATTACGAATTTATTAATTATTTATTACTTATTTAATATTTAAACATATTCGTATTCAAAATTAATTATTAATTATTATCCATTAGTATTTTATTATTAATTTATTATTATTTAATAATTATTTATTCATTTTATTATTTTTAAATGTTATTTATTATTATTTGTTATTTATTAATTATTATTATTTAATATCAGTTATAAATATCACTTTACGATACTTAAATTTTATTATTAATTATTAATTATTAAATATCAATCTTAATTATTATATAATTACTAATAGTTAATCATTTAATAGTAACTATTTAAAATTAATTATTAAAAGTTAATCATTAAAAGCTTATACTTATTTTAATATGTTTTTCGCAATTGGCTTTACCAGTTGTAAAAAATATAGTTATTGCAACTGGCGAAAACAGTTACTAAAGATATTTATTCGCAACTGACTTTGAAGCGCAGTTGCAAATAATATGTTTGTTGCAACTGTTATAGAAGCACAATTGCTAAAAGTACGTTTTTGCAACAGGAAGGGAAGCGCAGTTGCTAAAAATATGTTTTTCGCAACAGAACGAAAAGGCATGTTGCTAAATCTTATCTATTGCAACTGCTATAATAGGTCTGTTGCTAAACATCATTTACTGCAACTGTCTTTTGTCGCCTGTTGCAAATAGTTAGTTGCAATAGGGTATTTTTCTTGTAGTGATACAAGTTGAAAATTAGTTTTAAAAAATCAATCAATCAAATCGTGTCTAATTCCTTCAACATCTCTCCGCCTTTCTTCTCCTCCCTTATCGGCCTTGTCGATGGTCAAGAGAAAAAACAAGAAGACGTGTCTCAACTCTAGGTCACGTTCTGATAAATCGAGTACAAGATCTGGGCGCCTATACAACCAAATCGTCGCTGACATTGAAGACGATTTAGCATCGATTGTTTCAGACTCGTCGGAGTCTACGATACCTCCATCTAACATAGCTACTGCTGACTATTTGGAATCTCTGCTGAGTATATATCCAAGGCTCCTCAACTATATGTCCATTCCCCTCCGTTGCCTGTGCAACTGCAATCTCATCAATGATATATGCTGCCATATGGTGACCATTCAAGGTGAGCCCTTTCGTCAAATGGTTTTGGGTGAACACTCGAATGATAATGGAAATGCAGTTGAAATCGAGACTGCTGCGGTTGAAAGTGATATCGCCATTAATGTAAACTCTGAACAAGTTTCTGCTATGAATATATCAGTCGATATAGCTACTGCCATGAATGTAAATTCTGAAGGTTTTGTTGAGAATAATATTGTGCCACCTGTTATAGTGCCAGTTAATTGTGAACCAGTTTCTCAAGAGTGCACCGATGTTATTCGACAAAATGCCAAGACCACAAAAACACCCTGGAAATCCTTGTTTGAATCTCTAGCAAACATTGCTAGAGATTATGTACCAACCCAGTTCTCCATCCTTGATCCTGATTCCGGTCCTGCTCCACCAATTGAAATTCTAAATGAAGCCAAAATGTTTTGGAAAGATCATGTGGTTTGTTTCTTTTTAGATTCAAAAATTCCTAATTTTGATATGCTTGAAGCGTGCCGAGGTGCTTGGCGCCTTCACGAGCTGCTCAAAATCTCTCTTATCAACGGAATGTACTATCTAAAATTCTCATCTAATGCAGAAAAGCAAAGGGTCTTAGAGGCAGCTCTTGCAATAATTAGAAGAAAACCATTCATTGTCACCCCTTGAAATGCATCTATGGGTAGAGCTAGGGACCAGGTCCTCTCTATTCTTATTTGGGCACAATTTAACAATGTTCCTTCAGCTCTACAACCTCTTATTGGGCTCAACTGGCTAGCATGCCATATCGGCAAGCTCAAATGTTTTGACTCCATCACAGTAGCCAGAAGAAATCTTGTATTTGCAAGAGCATTGATTGAATTTACTCCAGATAAGCTACTACCAATCAGTTGAAGGTATGCATTGAAAATCATTTTTATTTTGTTGATTTATCATACAAACGAATACCGGAAATATGCAACACATGTAAATCTTTTGGTCATGTCAAGGAGAACTGTAATGCCTCAAGTGTTAGTTTTCAGGCTGTGAAAGTTCCACTCCCTCGTGCTCCTCCTACGACTTGGGTTCCCAAAATCAAGCCTGTTGTTATTCCAACTGCTAGTAACTTGGTTGGAGGTGAGAATCTCCCTGCTAAGGTTCCAACTGCAAGCTTAATTTTTGATTGGATCAAATCAGAAAAGGTTCTAACTCACAGTAACGCAGGTATCAAACACAAATTGAGTGAGGGAACTTATCACATTCATATTGATGAGGGAGATGTAACACGTAAGTTAGTGTATAAAGTGGAAGGAGAAGGGCTTATACTGGCTAAGGATGGCGATGATGGTAAAAACAATGAGCAATTTCTTCAAGACACAGCTTGGGACAGATGACATCTTTATTCTGAGAACTCACCATTTTTTGTGTCTGGTCTGGCTACGCACTTTGCTGAGGTCGTGCAGGAAGTTTCACTAGGAGATGCAGTTGGATACTAGTTCTCTGACAGCACACTATAGTCTAAGCATATCTGCTTAGCTCCAGTATTTCATTTTATATGTATGTGGTGGACGGACCACCTTAAAAACCAATAGTTGATTGTTAACACCAATCACCTGAACTTCATGTATTTTATTATTGGTTATAATAAAAGGTGTTTGCGGTCGCTTTACTGCTTACATATTAATTTATGTTCATGATTTTATTATTAGAGGAAGCAGTGATGCCGGAATCAGTGGAGTAACAAAGATACTTGATGCAAAATTCTTTATCAAAGACCTTTGAGACCCGAATTACTTTCTAGGAATTGAAGTAAAAAGAAGAGGAAATTCAGAAATTCATCTCAACCATACAAAATACATCAAAGAACTTCTAATTAGAGCTAAGATGGATCAAGCAAATCCTTTGCCAACTCCAATGATTACATACCCAGAATTATCAAAAGTTAGAGGGGAAGCAATACAGAAGTATAGTTAGGCCATTTCAATATGTTACCATTATCAAACCATAGCATATAGTGTAAATAAAGTTAGCCAATATATGCAAAACCCATTGGATCAACATTGAAAAGTTGTAAAAAAGATATTCAGGTATCTAAAAGGAATAATAAACCAAGGGCTTACACTGAAATCTAGTAAAACACTCAACATCAATGCATATTTTGATGCTGATTAGGGAATTAGTCAAGATGATAGGAAGTCCACATTAGGATACTGTATATTTTTTGGGTAAAAATCCAATGTCTTGGTGTAGAAAAATGCAAAACATAGTTTCTAGATCTAGCACTGAAACTGAGTTCAGAAGCATGTCAAGTACTACAACAGAGATAATAAGGATATATAAACTCATTGTTAAGTAAACTCAGATTAAAATCAGAAGAAAATGCTATAATATGGTGCGACAATACATGTTCTATCTCTCTAACAGCAAATCCGGTTCTACATTCAAAATCAAAGCATATAGAACTAGATTTGTATTTCATTCGAGAAAAATTATGCAAGACAAGCTTAAAATCGAATGTATTTCTTCGAATTATCAAAAAGTTGATATACTTATAAAGCCTCTGTCATGAGTAAACTTTAATCGACTTAAGCATTAATTGAACATTGATGATGAAAATCCTAACAACTGATCAAACATACTCATCTATGTGCCAAAATAGATCGATTGAAGTCTCTTACAACTTGAGTTGGCCCTCGCTTATCTCTCAATGAAGAATTTCAGAGTTCATTTTCGAAGATCGAAGCTGCATCATCACCATTTTTGTTTTATTTTTCTCCAAATCCTAACTTTCGGTTGTGTTTGAGGAGGGGTATTAAAATGAAAATATATTTGGCCTGTATATTATACATGGGCCTAGCCCACTCCTCTTTCAGCGGGTTATATATCTGAGCTCTCACTGCACAATTGTAATGAAAAACATTAATACAATTTTATCAGATCCCCTTTTTATATCAAATTTCAAAATCATTACATTACAAATTTCAACTATAAACCTTTAAAATGTTCATATATAGTGAACCTAATATTTTTGGATTAATGTTTGCTGAATGCATATGCACCTGATAACTATATGTGTGCATATACATAAATGAACTACCCTATAGCTGAGACAATGTAACTGAAGGACATATATATCAAAACTAGAGACACAAGTGGATAAGTATTTGTATGCAAAGTAGTTATCCTTGAAGTTTAGACTATAAAACTATACTTCAAACATAAACTATCACATTTATGGACATATGAAATTTATATGTGGAGCTATATAAATTCGAAAAATGGTGATATACGTGCAAATATTCATGAATCAATCATTAACAAAATACTATTATATGTTATTTATACTATTGTCTATAGCAGCAGTAGCCCAGCGGTTAAGGACTTTGCGCCGTGGTAACAACGGTGCAGGTTCGAAACCCGGAATGGCATGCTAAGAACTTATCATGTGCATACGTTAAAATTAGTCACTTATGTGGTGCTCGCGGGCTGAGCCAGGTGCACTAGAGAGGGTTTTACGACTCCAGTCAGTTTCCCTTCTGAACAAATTCAAAAAGAAAAAAATTATTGATACTATCATTTCAAATAGATTTTATGTAGTAATATCGACAAACTTGCAATCGAATATAGATCGTGAATGAATATAAACCTTTCGTGGTTTAGATGACAATGAGCGACAAATCCAAAAAATGAAAAAGACGGTTAGGACAGAAACAATGAATTAAAACAAGAGTTTTCATTCTTTCTATCTTTTTACATAAGAGTAATGCATGGCTAAGGAAGGACGACATGGGACAGTGGGCCACGACTGGACGGTGTACGGGAAGGAGGAAGGTAGGGCTTGGTTTGTCAGTTGGGTTTTGATAGGAAAAGGAGAAGCTTGCGTGTATCTGCTAGGCTATTTTGGGAGGGGTTTGGAGGTGCAGTGCGGATTTCAGTTCGGGTTCACATCAGGTGCAAGCTGTGATGTTGTTAGGTGGTGGCACGGCTTTAGCGAAGATAGGAAGGAGGTGTGGACCTGGGTTGCGCGGATGAGGAGTGGTGCTTGATGTAGAGGTTACGAATCTAAGGCTTCAGGTGGGAGGAGGAAGAAAGTGGGAGATGTGGAGGATTGACATATGGTTTGCATGAGTATGGCTTAGAGCATCCCCAACGCGGGATCGGTTGAAAAACAACCGACCCCCAATGCGTGGGTTAACAGGGAGGCCAGGGTTGCTTTGGCAACCTTGGAGGTTGTTGGAGCAACCAAACGGTTGCTCCAGCAACCGCCCCTAGCCGGCTTCGTTGAAGCTGGCTAGGGAATCGCCGGCTTCTACGAAGCCAGCCATGGTGGGGGAATTAATTTATTTCCCCCACCGTGGCCGGCTTCTATGAAGCCAGTTAAATTTTTTTAATGTGGTCGTTGCATTTTGACCGTTGTTTTATGTTACCGTTTGATTTAAATCTATAACCTTTGTACATTATAACACACAACATTTCTACGTCAAACTACACCTCTGTTCCTTCTTCAATTTCTTTTCAATTTATTTACATTGTCAAACATTGGTAAAGGAAAGAAGGGTGTCTCCAATTCTGCACAGAAGCAACACAATAATCAATCCGACAACAATCAGTTTCCTATCCATCCGTCGTTCCATCAGAATCATCAATCCAGTTATGGTAACTTCCCGAATGTTCCGAACTATAATTATCCTCAACAGAGCCCGAATTTCTATCAATCCTAGAAAAACTCCAATCATTATCATAGTACTCAAAATTCAGGTTCCGGTCAAAACACGTATTTTCATCAAAACTGCAGTGAGCATCACTACGCTTCTCCAAGCAGCCAACAACAGTTAGTCTCGCCTGAAACTTCTCCAAATCTGTCAAGAAATTTGAATTGTTTGTTTGGAGATAACAGTTGCTTGAATGAAGAAACAGAAATCGATGATACTGAAAATCCAGATGTTATTCCCACCACACAAGTGAGAAGATCAAACAAAATAGTGAAATGGCCTCCAGAAGAACAAGCAGAACTAGCTTTTTGTTGGGTGGAGTGCTCCAGAGACAATCTTAAAGGGACTAGTCAGTCCAATAATTCATTTTGGAGTTCTGTTTCGAGACTATTTAATGGTCATAGTCCCGAAAACCCACCGAGAATAGTCGACTCTTCGAAACAGTCATGGAAGAGAATCAACGCTAACTGTCAAAGTTGGAATCAGATTATGGCTGGACTACAAAGTAGACAGCAAAGCGGTGCCAACGAGGGGGACTTGGTAAATTTTGTTTACTTAAATAATGTTTAATATGTTTTACTGTATAATTATACCACTTTACATTTGTTCAACACATACAGCTAAAGAGTGCGAATGAAGCTTATATGGCAGAGCACAAAATCAACCATTCAATTTGCACAATTGCTACGCCATTTTATCTAGAGAGGAAAAATGGAGCACTATACGCCAAGAACATTCTATAGCGCGATTTATGCCAAGAAGGCCAATGGAGGAATTAATCCCGGGAAGTCCTGATCCTCAAGAAAACTCCCCATTTTCTACAAGTTCCGGTGGTAGGCCTACTGGTAAATACAAAGGTAAGAAAAAAACTGTCACAGATTACAGTCCGTACTACGAACAACTACATAGTCAAATGGTAGTTTCTGAAGAATCAAACCGACTTTTGGCGAAAGCGAGGGAAGCTAAGAGAGATGAGAGATCCAAGGAGAAGCAGCAAAGACACGAAGAACTTCAAATATCAAGAGAGCGTGAGTTTGTTGTTAGGGAGCGTGAATTAGCTCGCCTCGAACGAATTGATGACATGGCACTAATGACTGTCAATTTGGATACATTAAACCCAATGCAACGGTTTTTAATGGAGCAAGAACTAGAAGCGTGCCGCAGAAAACGCATGGGATATGACGTATTTATGTTTTGATCTATGTCGTTATCTGGTTTTTAATTATTAAGTACCATTGTTGTAGAAGTAAAAGATTATTAAATGAGTGTGAATTTGCTTTTTTGATTGTCACTAGCAATCTTGCAAGCATGAACATGTAATAATAGAACATTAACGTAATATTTATAACTCTAGCAATAAACGGTACTTAAAAGCATTAACGAATACATATAACTAAACAAACGAACGTAATTTAACTTTAACATTCAGATAGAGTTCACCACTTCCTATTGATTGCCGACATACTCCCAATAGTGTTTGATTAATTCATCCCTTAATTGTAGATGTGCTTGGGGATCTCTAACGTCCTGGATACGCTGCAAGCACTCGGCAAAAGTATTCGGGTCTTTGTATGGCTTACTTCTAAACGCCACTGCTATATCCGGGTAGTTTTTAAGTTGCAGTTCGAATCCCCCCTTTCTTCTTCAACTATAATATTATGTAGTATAATACAACAGTACATAATATCTGATATAACTGCTTGTTCGTGATAGCGCACCTCATTTCTTAAAATATGAAACCGTCCCGGTAGAACTCCAAATGCTCTTTCTACTTCTTTTCTCAAACTCTCTTGTTTTTGCGTAAATTTTGCCTCTTTGGCATTGTTTGGCTTTTAAATTCCTGCACAAGTGTCTTCCATTTTAGGTATATACCATCAACCAAATAATAACCAACAGAATGGTCAGTATCACCAACTTTACAGTTGCACGGCGGTGACAGATTGTTGTACAAATCATTAAACAAATATGATTGACGAAGAACATTAATATCGTTTAATGATCCAGGAACACCAAATAAAGCATGCCATATGTACAAATCGAAAGAAGCGACTGCTTCTATCACCAACGTTGCCTTTTTTGTGTGGCCTGTGTATTGGCCTTGTAGTGCTACTGGATAGTTTTTCCACGTCCAATGCATACAATCTAAGCTTCCCAACATACCCGGGAAACCACATTGATCTCCCATTTTTAACAATTGTTCGACGTCGCTTGCAGTGGGGGATCGTAGATACTCTTCACTGAAGACACGAACAACTATTTTGCAGAAATCTTTCAAGCACAGAACTATCGTTGATTCACTAATTCGTAATTTATCACCTAACGAATCAGCTGAACTTCCATAAGAAATCATACAAAGTGCCGCTTTTACTTTTTGTAGCGGTGAAATTCCTAGTTCTTTGATAGCATTTCTTCTGTGAGTAAAAAAAACATTGGACTTAGAAACTTTATTCAGAACTCGATCAAACATTGTCCTCGACATACAAAATCTACGACGAAAGTAAACGTTGCCATATACTGGGTTTGGCACAAAGTAGTCCCTCATCAACTGATTGTGCCCCTCGCCCCGGATAGTCACGTCCGTAGCGTATATCTCTTCTACCCACTTGGCTGCCTCCTTGGGTTGATTTGGAGCTCTCTGCGATATCACATTGCATCGCGTTTAAAGTTTCTCGTTGAAACATTAGTCGTTGTTTGTTGTAGTTTTCTTCGACTTCATCTGAACTAGAAGACGAAGATGATGAGGAATTTGTGAAGCACCATAATTGCTTTAAACCATTCATGGTGTGAACGATGATTTCTAAGCACTGAAAATGAGATGAGTTGGAAGAACATCACTACGGTTACTAAATAGCAATCCCAGGGTCCCAGTAAATAACAAATTGGATTAAGTATACACTATAGGAATTTTGGTTAATTTGTTATCTTTGAAGAAGTCACAGGTGAAGAAGAAGTATTAAAGGTAGGGGGCCTACGGAGGATGGTTGAAAAAGTAATAATGTTTAGTAGGAGACGAAACATTGATTTGTTTAATATGCCAGTGTATAGTGTGGATTCGTTCAACATGAAAGATGGCGTTACTTTATCTTTAAGTCACTTTGTTACAAAGTTAGGTTCTATCACTTTCAAAAAGGTAACGTGGGTGTACAGAGAGAAGACAATTACTTACTAGAAATTGCAACAAATCATTGTACATGAAGTATGACCTTTCAATGTCCATAGTTATACAGTGAACACTGATGTCTACTATAAGTGAACAGTTTGGATTCCATCAACATGAAATATGGCTTCACTTCACCTTTCTGTCACTTTATCACGTTTCTCCAGAGCTTGGACCAGTCTTTATTTGAATTCGAAACGGCAAAGTTTACAAATTTAACCCTACACCATTGAATTACAAGTTTACAAATATAACCCCTACCTAGTATATATGCACTAGTTATATTTCTCTAACATACCAAGAATTGAATGCAGTTTGTAATCCTTTTCTTATTTTTAAGTTTTTTTTCAGTTCCCGATATGGACAACTTTGAAATTGACGATGAAACAATGGATAATTGTTACGAAGCGTTTGAACAGTCAAGGGCTAGTGTGCAACACAAGACTACGATGGAATTTGGTGAAGGAGCACCGGGTCAGTGTAAATCAGTGAAGCCGAGAACAAAATCTTTGAATGCTCGATTGCGCGAAGTTGTAGCAAATCAAAGACCTGGTAAGGAGATTGTTTACGGAGGACAAGTAATCGAACCCCTACATCCTATCGGTCCAACACTACCTGCTGGATCTTACCCTATTTGTTGTTGTGGAACTGAGTCGGCTGTTGTTGTTGCCAAAACTGAAAAAAATGCTGGACGTCGATTTTTTGGATGTTCTGCCTTTGAAGACCATAGGTATTACCCTAATGATGTTCAGTGTTGTAATTTTATGCAGTGGATAGACCCCCCAATGTGCCAACGTGGACTTCAATATGCACTGGAAGCGCAAGCCGAAATAAGGCGGTTGAACAAGATTATTGCTGAGGCAACTAGAGCTGGCTTTCTCAGAAATCAGTAGTACTTGGTTTTTCTTGGAACGAAGTTTTATTATTAAGTGTTGTTTTTGGTATTTTCTGTTGTTCTAGTTTCTATAACGTGTTGTTGGTAGTTTCTGTTGTTCTAGTTCCTATTAAGTGTTGTTTTGAATATGTTAACTTTTGAATCTAATATTGAACAAGATTGCCCTCTTCTCATTTAGAAATGCAAAATAGTTAAATATCACGTTGACATAACAAGGATTACAGATAACTCCATACTCTACGTACGAACATCAAATTAAACATACATTCAAACAACATTAAAATCATAATACCGTAAGACTACTCCATTCCATAGCAGGTCAACCAACTATAGAGGAGTTTATACGCTTTGTAGCCAATAAATTCCTCACCGTACTCGAAAAGGTAACGAGAATCATATGTTGTTTGGTTTGTTTTAAAAATGTTTTCGTCTTGAACAGTTTCAATAATCTTTGTGTACCGATCACAAGCGTCTGCAAAACGACGATTAGCCATTTGGATTTCAATTGATGTTCGTCTAGTCGGCCGGGAACGATGGTTGTTGTACAGCCTCGTGATCATTGCCCATCTTTCTTCATATGTTAAACCCCCTCCACCTTGCATTAGTAGCTCATCTCTTTTTTCAACGTCAATATAGACTTTTACGAGGGCCAGCAAATCCTTGGAAGAAAATTCTCGAGTTGCAAAATTCAATGTTTGAACACTATTACTAGGTCGTTGATTTACTGGAGAAGGACGCGGAGCTATAACCGCTCGATGTTGATTCGCTCCAGGCTTCTCTTCGATTTGTGTATCTTGAACTACTCCAACTCTGTTTGCATTGAGTAGGTTCTGTTCGTACTCATCAAAAATCCTTTCCATATGTTCATCACTTATTTCGGAATCGTCCATGTAACCTATGCATCAGTAATATAACTAGAATTATTAGAAGTACGAAGTATGTTGATAATAAAGATTACCTTTCAACAGAGAAGGAAATAAATTTCTCACTTCAGTCTGGAACGGTGCTGCTTGAAGATATAAAGGTATAGGAAGGATTATCAAATATGTATTACTTATAAGGATAATGTACTGCCTATAGCTATAGTTCAACAAGGAGGACTAATCATTACTGCGTTCTCATGATATTTTATGGTAAATTCCCTGCAGTGGCCATTCACATCACAAGAACTTTAGGCAGTACTGGTAATTTCATATACTGTTGTCATTTATTTGGGAAATGACTTGTCAATGCAGTGTCCAACCACATCACAATAACTTTTGGCATTTACTATTAGTTTCATATACTGTTGTCATTTATATCAGAAATGACTAGTCCATGCTGTCTGTGAACGATTTTTATCAACAACGGTCGCCTTCTACTACAACTGAACACAGGGACAACAAATTCAATGCACAACAACAATGAACCTTACAAGCATACAACAACAAAATTTTTACAAACTACAACAATATTCAAATGAACTACAACAACAACTTAGAAGCGTACGACCAATCCACAGTCATAGAAACTACAACAACTAAACACGCGAACATCAAATTAGAAGTAAAATAAAAATTAAACATCTATTAAACACAAACATCAACCACGATATAGGGAAAGGTCCTGCTCTAGGTTTATCAGCAACAATCCTGTTCGAGCGTCTTATTTCAGCTTGCGCTTCCAGTACATACTGACGTCCACGTTCTCACATGGGAGGGTCAATCCACTACTTAAAGTTACAACATTCAATTTCATCAGGACAAACCGTGTGGTTCTTGTAGGCTTCACAAGCGAAAAATCGGCGAACGGCATTTTTCTCAGTATTGGCAACAACCACGATCGATTCTTGTCCACAACGGCAGATAGGGTTGGATCCGATTGTACGTAGCGACTCAGAAACCTTCCCTTCACGCAAAATTTCTTTTCCAAGTCGTTGAGTAATGGAAACCTGGTCGTCATTTTCCCAGTTGTTCATAGCTCAAATTGTGAATGTGTGGTAATTTACTTATGAGTTAACAGAGCATAAAACTGGGCCATATAAATACATCTTCAAAGCCTATAGTGAGTGATGCTCATTGACTGCTCCAATCTTGCATGATTCCCATAGTGCAGTCATGCGTTATGGCAGTGTGGAGTCATGTCACTCTTTTTTTTAAGTTTTAGGACTACAGTGCAGTCCTTAGTCATTTGTCATGTTTGTCTTGTCCTCGATATATTCAAAAGCAGGTTCCCTATAGTTGTATCAGTGTCCAGTTACATTAGTAATTATTTTACTGCCGACATAAGCTTTGACGTGTAGTGTATAGTGTATAGTGGATAGGGTGGATTCCTTCAACTTGGAAGATGGCATTACTTTATCTTTATGTCACTTTATTACAAAGTTAGGTTGTATCACTATCATAAAGGTAACGTTGGTCTACAAAGAGTAGACAATTCCTTACTAGATATTACAACGTGAAGTATGACCTTTCAATTCCATAGTTATACAGTGAACACCGTTGTCCACTGTTAGTGCACAGTTTGGATTCCATCAACATGAAATATGGCTTTACTTCACCTTTCTGTCACTTTATCACGTTTCTCCAGAGAATGGACCAGTCTTTATTGGAATTTGAAGCGAAAAAGTTTAAAATTTTAACCCTACACCGTTGAATTGTAAGGAATTCCCATAGTAGACAAGTCCTTGTTAGGAATTGCAACATTTCATGTTTACTCCACATGTTGCCCTTATAAATATCTACGGTTACTACTTTTTAGTTAGCTGGAACCAAAATTTTCATCAAAATAATAAAATTTCTTCATGGTCATGGCCCTCATCAATGGATTCGAACTATGATCAAAACTTTCTTGAGCGTCCTCCTTCAAGTCCAAGAACAGATATTTATTGGAATATTGAATACCAAGAGCAGCACTACGAGGAATTGTGTCATGTCTGCCTGGAGTTGACTCGCATGACGATTCATCCACCAGTTGCTCATGTTCCAGATGTAGGTCATCAAGTAGTCCAAACTGAAAATGAAGAACGCTTACAAGTGGCTACAGTCCCTCGTCCTCCGACTGTTCCAGATGTAGGTCATCAAGAGGTACGACGTGTTTCAGTTAACCAGTCTCCTAACGAGCAGGAAGTTAACTCCTACCCGGTTTGTTGCCACTGTGGTTACGCGGTAGAGTGGTAGTCCGGGCGGACGGAGAGAATATTGGTCGTAGGATCCAGTTATGCTCGCTACGGCCTAACGGATGCAATTATTTTGAGTGGATAGACGACCGTTTCCCTCCAAGGGCTATTTCTTACGCCAATGAGTTAGAACAAGAGAATAGGCGACTTCGAACCTCTTTGAATGAGCGTAACAATCAATGTGTTTGCGTACTGCATATACTATTGTAAGCTGTTGTGTATTTACAAGCTTTTGTATCTTTATGCTTATTGTTGGATCTATTGGTGTTGTATCCTTAAGTTTATTATTAGATCTATTGGTGCTATTGTTAAAAATCAACAATACGAGTATTAACAATAACAAGATAAGTTACAAGGTACAACAGAAAGAGACATAAAGATAACAATACAATACAAAGTGAGACTGGATATGCAAAGTGGGACTGGATATGCATGACAAAATGCGGTATCCAACGCTTTATTTCAAACATTTGAATGTGGTAACCAATGCATGACTTGCTTTATGACTAACATACTGCGGTAACCAATGCATGACTTGCTTTCTGACAAGAATACTCCGGTAACCAATGCATGACTTGCTTTATGACAACCATACTGCGGTAACAAAATAATTACAAGGTACATAAGCAAGATACAGAAAGATAACATCTACAATACAACCACTATACCCAAACTGGATGCTTTTTACACACATACAACTACAATACAACCATCACAGTCTAACAAATAAGATAACAACAAGATCACACATACTACATAAAATTACTAGTACACCACACTAAAGGATAACGTACGAATACATCTAGCGAATACATCTAGCAATACTAACATATCACGTAAACTGAATCTAAGGTATATCACCAAAAATCCATGAATCATCCCCAAGAGGTGCTGCTTGTCCACTATAGCCATGGTCATCGTCATCGCCATCTACTCGTCGTGTAGGATGATATCGCTCGCCATCCGCAGCAGTTAGCTCGGTAATACGAGCTGTCAACTCATCAACTGCGTGCTTATGCTCTCTATACATCGTATCTCGAAGACCAACATGCATAAGATATAGCTCCTGGTAGGGAATAACAGCGGATTTGGAAACTGTGTGACAGTAGGCCGTGAAATATCAACATACGTATCCGGACCGGATGTCCCAGGAATGCCCACGGTCCAACCGTAACTCGTCGGCGTAGTCGAGTGAGGTGGCTGAGGAGGCTGTTGACGAGGAGGCTGAAAAGGATGCCAAGGAGGCTGACAAGGATGCTGAGGAGGCTGATGACGAGGAGGCCTATGCAAAGTAAGGGTACTCAGAGACATGTCACGTAAAACATATGGATCACCAAAAGGAGCGTAGGCGGAAGGACAAACAAAATCAACTGTGGCGGCATGTACAAACGTTGCCGTATTAGAAGGCGTATAAAAAATCCCCAAAAAGTAATGTAATCTCTACCGATAATGATAAATCTATCAGCTGGCCACCACTCACCAGCATACTGTTGTAAATCAACACTGGAATAAACCCGTAAATGACCTATACCAGGGTGGGGATCATCGGGAACAATGTCGACATCAAATAACTGTTGCCAACAATGCTCCCCCAAGTACCAATAACATCCTAAAGCGGGTGGTGACGATACCAATGGAAATCGTCTACCTAACAGAAACTGAGCGTGCTGCTGCACTGGATCTAACAAGAAAGGGGAATCGACAAACGGACGCCACAGAACTGACTCTCGTGTGGTCCTCATCTCAATCTGAGTACGAGCCACTGCAAATACATGACGGCAATCACCTCCTGGTACAACCCGCCGGTTCTCGGGCTCCCAAGCTTTCACATGAGGGTAGAAATGTAATAGTGCAGGATCCAATGTCGGAAATGTATGTTATGAAAGTACTCAAAATACCAATTGTAACACCCCATATTTTCTGTGAACTTAAGAATTACAAATCTGAGTATAATTAAAATATAAAATCAGAATTAAGGGAAACGGGTTTCGCGGTTGCGTTCGTCTCAGAAAAATACGCGAAATAGAGTCCGAAATTTCGTAAATCGGAGTCAGTATGACCGAGATATGGCCTTCAGAAGTTTCACGAAAAATCAGAAAAACGAAACAGATTTCAAAAATGCAGAAAACGAGCCAGGAGGGAAAATTCCCGCCCAGACCAGGTCGACCTGGAGGGGACCAAGTCGACTTGGGAGTCGACCCTAGGGTCGACCTGGGGGTCGACCTCCCTGGTCGAGCCAGGTCGGCCTGGGTGCATCTGGATGGGTTTTTGGGCTGTTCTGGTGAGCCTATGACGAATTCTGACGGTTCTGATCTGTTTTAGGGTTTATCTAAAGGCCAAAAACAACTAACTACACCTATAAATACATCCTAAGACCTAGCCTCCTCTACACACAATTCTATTCTGCTTCTTCTCTGCCTCTGTTCTAATAAAAATAAAAATGGCGTCGCTACTCTGCTGGAATCAAAACTAGAAGCCAATCAACATCATCCTAAATTCAAATTTGAGATAAAAGCTTCTGCAACAATTCTGTAACAACTAAAGTTCTTTCTTTAATCCAATCAAGGCAAGTACAGTTATTTTCCGCTATAAACGTTAATTCTGATTTTGACATGAATTGTGAATCTGAATCTGGGATTATATCTGTTCTGTTCTGATTTGATTTATCTTATTCTGTACCTCTTTCCTCTTTCTGTTCTATAGCAAGGATACTACGAGCCTGAGCCAATCTCATAAGAGATTAACATGCGCTAAAATGTTTAGGACAGTAAAACGAATGATGCATAAATTGGGCATGACCAATAGGTGACTAATTTGAGGAAAGAACATGGACTGTAGCTAGAACATGAATCTGAGACATATGATTGGACATGTTATATTTATAACATAAAAAGGTATTGAACATATGATTTGTGGACATGACATAAAAAGGTATATAATTTAAATATAGGCTGTATTGAACACATGATTTAGGATAAAGAGAATATGGCCTAGGTATAAAGATTTACATGATAGTAGGATATCTATTAATGTAAATAAACACCTAAGTAAGGGACCTTTGGGATATTTGACATGCATAGAAATCTGTGGCTATATTTCGTATAAATTATATGGATCTTCTGTACTATGCAAGTTTAATAAAAATTTGGAACATATGATATATGGTAAAGTTATGACCATAATCTGTGCTATGTAGATTTGATACAAACATAGGGTATATGATAATATTGTGAACCAAGACTATTATTTATGCACGTGAACTTAGGCAAGATTTATAATTAGGCAAGGTATGAAACTTTAAGAAATGAGTAAATTTGTTATATTTGCCTAATTTGCTAGTTGTGTTACATTGCCTAATCTGCTAGTTCTGTTATATTGCTTAATCTGCTAGTTCTGCTCTATTGCCTAGTCTGCTAGATTTGTTCATCTGCCAAATCTGTTATCTGCTAAGTCTGTTGAAAATACTAAATCTCTAGTGTGCTTAATCTGCTGAGTCGCCTAATCTGAGAAATCTGTTATCTGCTATATCTGTTGAGTTGGTATAATTAGTCTGCTATTGACATAATCTGAATTGCCTATAGTTATGAATAATTGACATGTATATTAGGCGTGGGTATAAATGGTAAATCATTAATAAATTGGCCGCAAAGATAAACATGGCTAACTCGAGGTTAGAATGAGTTTGCGGCGTAATTCTGCCCGGAACCGCCCGGCATAATCCAGTAGCCACAAAAAATAGGTTCTAATGTGAGAAGTTAGTCATAATGTGCTAGAAACCCGAGGTTAGACTCAGTTTGCGACAGAAACCTGCCCGGAACCAACCGGCCTAACCAGTAGCCGCAAACTGTCAATCTAATGTGAGAGGTTTGGGCATTTATATTTAATTAATGAAAATCTGAGATAATTATGATGTCTAAAACGTGTTGGGTAAGGTTAAACCAATTGACCAATGAGTCTGATAAACCCGTTCCGTGAATCTGTAGGCCCAATACAAAGTTAGATAAATCTGAAAAATCTGTACATCTGATCCGTTAGTCTGAAAACTTGTTAACTTAATTTGTGAACTAGTAAATCTGAATTCTGTATGTCTGAACTTGTAAACAAGTTAATCTGAAATCTGTTAGTCTGGGGACACAAGGTTAGGAGGGGAATTACTTGTGTCATCTGTTGTTTGGGACCCATATTAGTCAGTAACCCTTTCTGGTATCAAAACTTTGACCCAACAGTAGGTAGGGTCCAGGCACGCTTACTGAACTAATTATAAGTGGTTCATTCTGATAATGGCGAGGGGTGTTGATGGTGCGTTCCAACCGGGTCATGTGCGTGCATGGATCCCGGTCTGCCTCTGAGGATGTAAGACGCCGTGACATCTGTAAATAGGTCTGTGCCAATTGGTTGTCACTTTAGGGAGTGATACACCCTACTGTGGGGCCGACACAGGATATTTATGTATTAGGGAGCCGATCGCTTGGGGTAGGGTTTTAGGGTACACTTAGTTCTGTCTGTTTCTGTTGGTACCGTCTGTTTCTGTTGGGTGGTAACACCTGTCTGTTTCTGCGTGGTACCGTCTGTACGGGTGGTAAAGGCCCATTACTAGTGTACACCAAATTCTACATTCTGTTTCCATAGGGATTAATCTGTTTCTGCTTCTGTCTGTTCCTGATCGGGTAGTAAAGGCCCATTATTAGCACTCTGTTTCTGTTAAATTATTCTGTACCCGCTCCTGCTTCAGTTTAGACATTAGGGTGACACCTAATTCTGTTATACTAGTATTAGTGCAGAGAAGTGTAAAGCAATAGCTTATATCATTCTGTTCTTCTGTTATACCTGCTGCACCTATTACAGTTATCTCTCATCCAGTTTTTTGTTCATGTCATAATATTATTATCTGTTCATATGCTGAAAGTCACTGGACTTGCCAGACTTCATGTCTGACCCTTGTTGTTTCGCCTCTTTTCTTCCGTTCCCCCCCCCCCCGGTTTTCTAAGGAGGGAATACTCTAGCTAGATCCGGATTTCTTCTGCTTGAAGTGCTTAGAGTATGGCTTGTCTTCTTCTGTGGGGATTATGATTTTAAACTATGCATTCTGAAGGCTTTTGTACAAGACTGATATTTTGTACTTGAATTCTGAGATTTGAAAGGATGTAACCATACTGATTTCTGTTTCCGCTGTAATAAAGTTAAAAAATTTCAAGTACTGTTTTTATCTGTCTTGTAAGTTTCTGTTCTGTTTGCTAAAATGCTCCACCAAAGTTAAGGCATTCCCTTTGTGAGTGTCCTTAACGGAGGTGGGGTGTTACACCAATATTGCAGAACCTCCCAAAAACCAGTAATCGATGACCCACAAGTCCTAAAAGTGCACTGCTGGTCCAAACCCCTATACAAATGAGCTAAAATCGGCGTACCCCAGTCATATGTAATAGGAGTATTGTCGAACGACATGTCCGCAACAACAGCTACATATCCATATGACAATGTGTTTGATGAATTCATGAAGAATAAATTACCCATCATATATAATATAAACAATCTAAGAATCTCTAAGTGGTGAACTACAGGCGGATGTTCCACTAAGTCCATTATGGCTTGCTTCATGAACGAGGTTCTGATATGATGATGGTTTGTTAAGCCTCCCCCTCGTAAGTTTAAATGTGGAAATATACTAGCCAATAAGTCATACTGCTGATATAGCTCATCATAAGGTAAAGTTGCATCCTGACCAGTTGGTATGCCAGTAAGCATGGTAAAATCCAATGGCATAATACCCATCTCTCCAAAACTAAAATGAAATGTATGTGTCGTTTTCCACCAACACAAGGCTAAAGCACCACATAATTGAACATCAATATTGTACAGGTTTTCAATACCTACGATGCAAATTAAAAATATTAAAATCAAGTAAATATATTACATTTTCTAACTTACGTATTATGCATCTGGGTTCATCAAAATTACGTACTCAAGAAATCTCCAAAACCAATACTTCTAAGGTATCCTGCAATAATTCTTTCTGTGTCGTACGCACGAATCGTCTTATACAAACGGGCGATACTAACCCACGATCCTCGTGTATGATCAGTACGAGCCTAAAACATACAAAAAATAACTAATGTTTGTACGACACACTTCTTGAGCAAATACCGACTAATACACTAACCAGTTTAAGAAGTTATACCTCAAACAACGACTTCAAGTTGTCGGTAAGGTCTTTCCCCTTCAGGAAGTTCACGAAAATCAGCCAACATTTTGTCTCTAGACAAATTAACATCGATGTGTGGATCCAGTGCAGCATAAACACCGGCTTTAGCAACCCATCTTTTCCGAATGGGTTTTGAACGACGAACGTCGGTTGAACAGGTGTCTTCAATCGGTTCATTCTCCTCCCGTGCATTGTTGTTGGAGGTATTACGACTCTTAGAACCTAAAATAGCTTTACCTAATCTTCTCATATTTTTTTTTTAGAGGAATGGAGCTTTCGGCGGAGGAAGAAGGAAGCAAAGGATGGCAGCTGCGAGAGGGTTTGAGAGCGAAGTGAAGTTGGATGCAAACAAATAGGAGAGGGGACCCAAAACATGTAGTTAAGGGTTAAAACCCTTAACCGGTGTTGGGAAAACCGGTTAACAACATCGACCAAGGGTTTTAACCCTTGGCCGCGTTGGAGGGGTTGCTCGTGTCAACCCCCTCGAATTGACCACGAGCACCCCCCTCCACCGGGGCGGTTGGGGATGCTCTTAGATTCATGAATGCAGAAAAGAGGAAGGCATGGCTTCGCGTTTGTTTAGCTGTTCATTTTTCCGTTTCTCTTTGCTTTTTATGTAATACCAGTATGTTTGGTACGTCCGTTGGACGTGTGCGAGGAAACCAAGAGCAATCTTATGTATTTGTAAAAAAATCATCATACATAGATTTTATTTGATATGTATAAATACCAATTATTTTACTATAAAATAGAACGTTAGACACGTTATTTGGATGAGCAAAGAAAAACTAGAAAACAAATTATTACAAACTCTAGTTATCTGAATAAATACATGTTATTATGATTAAATAATACGTGTTGGATTTACACCACAAATTGTTTGAATCTTCACCTATTTGGTGGCAAACTGCAGAGAATGTGAATTTTTATAGTATGACTTGCATCTTCTAACAATGATGCATGGTATCCTGTTTCCTGTATGTCCAAGTCATAATTTCAATGTATAATATTTGCATGTATTTACTTTCATGACATAAGCATATTATGTTAACGCCATGTAGTTTCCTCTATGATGCATGGATGACCAAGCATATTATAACACTTCCATTAATACATCTATACTAAATGTCACGTAAAATATATAGTAATCTCATTTGACAATATGCCATGTATTAAAAAGATAAGAATGTTATCTTCCACGTATTGTTTTTATTTTAATTCAATGATAAGTTTCTTTCTATTTTCTTGCATGACACACTCAACATGTCAAAATTCATACACTATAGCGTCTGGAATACTACATTTAAAATTGCTAAAATAGAAAGGTGGCGAGAAAGGTTGATTGAGGAAGTTAGAGTGGTCGGAGGTTTCTAGGCAGGTATCCCTGGACAAAAGCTCATCCACAATCAAATCATAATCAAGTGCGAAATCTATAAAATTACTTTGCATCACTTCTTCCATTGTTTAATCTCTTCAAAACAGCTCAAGTAATCAAATCAATACTGCAACAACATCCAACACAATATGTAACTAAGAAAACAGCAAGTAGAAGAGGGGAAAAATGAAGTATAATAGAACCGGTGCTTTGTTCACTCAATATTTCCAAGTCAACAGTTAAGATGCAACAATATAGTAACAGTACATTAACAACTGAGAAGGAAATATGGCAACTGGAAAATGGAAATTAGTTATGATAATACTACAATCATATATGTTTCAAATAACATTGAACATAAGTATTTCAGAAAGCATCAACATTTTTAGTAATGGATAAACAATATAGCCCAAATTATGCACACATGCAAAGAGCAGATAACATACAAAATCTTGTCAGTTGCAAAACTATTGTGGCCCATAGATTTCTATTATGACTAAAAGTCTATTTTATTCATGCAAACTACTTATCAGTTGTGGAAATGACAACAAAGTTATATGTATATTTTGACATCATAAATTATAAATCCCGTAACAAAATAGCATAATTACTCTAAAAAGCAATACCTATAACCAAGTAATGAGGCCCAACTCTCCACTGGTGGACGTGTTATGAATCTTCGTCATCCATATCGTTAGCAAAAGCAGTTGCATTGAGAGCAATCATACACACACACTCCTTAAAGACCTACAAAATATTTTGCAATGGTAAATAACTAATTCAAAAAAAAATAAACAACATTAGAAAGAAAAAAAATTCAAGTTCTGTAAATGGAATTAACTTTGACATCCACAAATCAAATTAATTAACTTCAAACGGTAAATTTATCAAGTTTCACTTAACATAAGATCAACTAAATAAAAAAAATACTGTATTTAAGAAAAGATATGATTTTGCAAGAAGAAGTAATTGTAGATCCTGCAAATTTCTGCAACACAACAATCACGAAAGCATTTACTTTTTTTTACCAATAATGCAAACGTGAATGACGTCATCTAGAAGTGGAGGAGTCGGGCTAAATGCGGAGACGGATCCAATCTTCTCTTTAAGCCTCTAAACTCCTTTAAGATATCTACATAATAATGATTGATTGTGTTGTGTATCGATCCAAGGAGCCATAGTTTCTGAAATCCAAAGAGCCATAGGTTATGAACTCATTTCAAAAGCTTCATTTCAAGGTATTCTCGTTATAATTATAATATAGATATGTATAAGGCGCAAGCTATAGGTTTTGATTTATAAGAAGAGAAGTGGAAATCAGAGGAGACGAGATGCAAAATCAAGTAAGAAGCACAAGCATTATCTCTCAATCAGTCAGGTAAGAATCTATTACTTGTGCACTAGAAAAGGAGAATCCATGCTATTTTCTCTGCGCCACGTGTCAACTGTTCTAAAATTTATTTTTCCGCACTGATTGTCGTAGTCCTACTCCTAACCAAACCCACGTTCTCCATTCAATTGAAAAACTAAATCAACCATCATCTAATCGACTAAAAACTTAAAAGACAATCATGGCGAAGAAGTACTTTTTCGTCATTTCTCGTCGATCCAATCTTTGACTATAGGCGGTGCTTCTACTCGGAATCTTCCGACCATGGTAACTTAACCACCAATAAATTACTGATATTTTGTTTAATCTGAATTTGGTTGTGTTGGAATATTTTGTGAATTTATTAAAAAAATAAGAACAAATAAAAATTGAGCCATTGTAAATTAATAACGGTAACATATATTTGAACCATTATTGTAATGCAATTAATGCAATAGAACCGTTGAAAACTGAAACAGTAACATATTTACATATATGTAAATATTTATGAGCCATTAATGCATAGAGCCGTTGGAAGTTATAAACGGTATTATATTTTACATAAGTACATTTTCTTCTGAGAGCTATTACGTTTACATAAGAGTTATGGGTGTGTATATATATACATGTATTTGATTGAGTTGTTACAAAATATAAATAAAATTAACATAGTGCAATGAATGGTAATAAATTAATATTTATTAACATTCATCTCTTTTTGAAACGTATGCAATTGACATATTGCAAATTTCTTTTGAACGTTTCTTTCGTTTAATATGACATTAATTGCAGTCCAATTCTCCTCCCACTAGAATAGCTATAATTTCTTCTACATAAGAACTTGGTCATAGACCAGGAAATATACAGAATATAGAATACAGAATATAGAAGGAAAATCTCTTCCTCTTCCACAGAAAGGATTTTTTTATATTTTTCTCTATCTTATCTTCCACCACTCTTTTGAAAAAATAGAAAGAAAAATATACATGAGCAGTATTATTTTTAGAGTGCAAACTGAGTCGGATTCATATGTGCAAATGATCCGATATATTAAAGAAAAACAAGGAAGAGGCTGTTTTATCCCAGAGGCGGCGGCGAACAGTATGAACCACTTTGCACCATGAGTAGATCGCCGAAACGTCTTGAAGAAAGTGACCTAGTCCACGACTCAGCCGAACCATTGTTTCCAACAATTTGAAGACGGTACCAGAAAAACAATGGCTTCGACTGCAAATCTTGACGATGCTACCCCATCATACAAGTTTCAATTTTCAATGGTCAGCGCTGCGCTTTTTTGATTTAAAGGACCGCACTTTAATCACTAGCATTAGAAAAAATTGACGAATGACAGGTCAGTAGAGATGCATCACATAAGCTTTGTAATAGCATTTGAGATCATCTTCAAAGGTATGACTTTATATGAACAGTTATATTGCTATTATAATTGACAAACTGCTCTAAGTTTGAAAAGGATTTGTCTATTATTATTATTTTGGATTACACATCGATTTGCTAATTAAAAAAAATCAATTAAGAGACTTTTGGAAAACAAAAGTAAAACTTGTAAGTTCTGAAATTGATTGTGGATGGAAAAAATTTGTTAATAGAATGATTAAGATTAAGAAAACAATATAAGTATAATTATATTGATTCATGTTAAGCTAAAACAACTGTTTTAGAGAATCATGTGAAAGTACTTATATGATCTATTAAGGTGCATATTAATAGTTTACTATGTTAAATTAGTAAAAGGAAAAAACTTTTACAAGAAGCATATATTTAGAAATTTTCCCTTCTTGTTTAGAGAATTTTAAATGAGGCAATACATGTTTGTAACTGAACATTTAATTGAATGATAAATGTTATTAAATAGCGTTTAATGATATAGTGAGTGAGATAGTAATCACATTTGATGGGTCAATAACTTTGTAGTAAAATTCGATCAGTGAGTTTAAAGTTGAAATAAACTTTAAATATTGGTATAAGATTAGCTATTTACATTTGATCATATGTGATAATTTTGGAAGATTACTTTTTATTAGGGAATCTGAATTCAGATTTATTCCATATGAGAACTAATTGAAGTAATGAGCTTGTACTCAAAATCAGTATCATATTACAATTATTGGTGATTGTTCCAATGTTGTTTTTTACAACTTATGAACAATAGTAATTAAAGGGAATTTGTTTTGAAAGTGTCATTAGAATAGGCACTAATTGAATGCAAATTTTGAAAATGTCTTTGTTATAAATTGACATTAATAGAACGCATATATTATTTAGAAATGTCACTAAATATTTTACATTAATAAAATGCGTATGTTATTTGAAAATGTCAGTAATAATTGACATTAGACGCATATATTATTTGAAAATGTCACTAAATATTTGACACTAATAGAATGTGTATGTTATTTGATAATGTCATTGAGAATTGACATTAATTTGATGAAAAAAATTTTGCATCAAAATATATTGACATACTTTATATGCATAAATTTAGAAAATGTCACTAATAAAAATTGACATTAATTAAATGCGAATTTAGAAAATGTTATAGGAAATAACATTAACCGAATGACACTTATTTAACA
>JASFAX010000241.1:0-76170 GCA_030737875.1 Allium sativum | reverse complement strand
AAAGAACAAATGTCGCTTAAAAACATCGTTCACAATAAACCCAAAATCATATTCCAATTTAATATATTAAATTGAAAACTTCTCTCTAGAATGTTTCGTTAAATCTTAATTAAAAGATTTATGAATTACCAATCTAAATTTCACTGTCAATCGGGTTTAAAGAGCTAATGTCATTTAAAAACATTGTTCACAATCAACCCAAAAGTCAGTTTCACTTAATTTCAATTGTGTTTAATAATTGGAAATCTTATTTAAATCTTAATTAAAAGATTTATTCCTTCCCAAATGGGTTTAAGAACAGTGTTATTTAAGACACTATTCACGACAAACCCAAATTTTAATCTGACATTAAATGTCATGCTTCGAATAGAAATTATATCGATTTATGTTCAATATCAAATTCTGAAAATTAACGTATATCAAATTGGGAATAACGATATTAATATCTTTCAAATTCCCACAGTAATATCCGTATAATCACCAAATCCAATACTGAAATAATCCGAAGATTATTTCCATTAAAATCCATCCAAATATATGTATTGGAAAATCTTGGTTTTATTAAAACCACTTTAATCCTTTTATTTATTTTAATTAATTTATTAAAATAAATAAATCACTCATTCTTTTACATTGAAATGTATATTTACATTAAAATGAATCTTTTTCATTCTTTTGAAACAAATTAACTAAAAAAAAGTATTCTTTCTAATGTAATCAATCTAAATAAAAATGAAATCTTTTTAATGTAATCTTCTTAGTTCAACCTTTATTACATTGAAAAATGTAATATTTACATTTCAATTTTTATTACATTGGAAAATGTAATGCTTTCATTTCAAACTTTATTTTCAATTCAGTCTTTATTACATTGAAAAATATAATATTTTCATTTCAACTTTATTCTAAATTGTTTATAAATTCGTTTATAAAACGATTCCAACTTTTATTTCAATTTTAAATCCAAATTGAATATTCTATCTATTATCATATTAAAATAATATTATTTCCAAAATATTTATTTTGGAATTAGCTCTTTAAAACATGCATTATAAAATGTATAAAATAAATCGATAAACACGTTCGGGTTAAAATGGTGTTGCTATTCAAAACAGATTAAATAGCTCGATCCATTATCTTATTCATTTATATTTTACACTGGGCCAGACCTCCCACATTAATACTGCGACTTGTGGATTCTGGATATGCCGATTGGGTCCGGGCAGACTAATCCCACAAGTTGGGCTTAACCTCGTGTCATGGCCCTATTCTTATTAGAGCACTTGGACCCCTCACATTAGGCCCAACGTTTGTGGCTGCTGGATATGCCGGTTGGGTCCGGGCAGACTTCCACCACAAATGTGACCTAACCTCGTGTCCAAGTACAATTATAATTAACTTTTCTAAAATGTACTCTTTGAAAATATCCTTCCCATTAAAGAATCTTAATTTTAAATATTCTTTAGTTCTAAAATGTCGTAATTCCAAATATCTTAACTTACCTTTCAAATCTTTATAAATATCTGAACTTTCCATATTATTAAATATCTTATTTTGAAATCAAATCTATTTATTGCCACATAATGACAAATAAATGTAATCTTTCCAAAACGTTCAAATTTCGAAATCAAACTTTCTTATCTTAACATGTGGATAGTAAATATGTAATCTTTTTAATTAAATCTCCTTTATTATAACTTTTAAACAATAAAGATATAATCTTTGTAAATCAACGCCAATTAATTCCATTAATTGAGTATAAATTAAAATATTCATTAATTCAAAATTGATAACAATAATATTAATCTTTTCAAATGTTCAGTTTCGAAACAAATCTTCTTAATTTAACATGTTGGAAACCATCATTTGGTTCTTTTATTTGAATATTGGATTATAATATTCTTTAACCCAAAATTGGAATGAGACTCACACAATTTCCATGTAATTTGATTACACGGATTTCAAACACCGCACTTATTCCATAATAATGTCAACCATTCACATAACAGCCAAAGTGCAACTTATAACTAAATACAAGGGCGACGTGTATTCAAATATCAACCCAAGACCCGTGTGGGGTTTCAACCAACACAAATTTGAATAACGTATTATTAATTGTGCTCTTGGACAATGTGTGAAAATTATCGTCCAATCAACAATAACAAGTCAGGAAACTTGTTAACGGCGGTGTAACCCTATTTACATTATCATAAATAAATATGTTAACCTTGTTTTTAATACGTCGGTCATCACAACATCACAAACAACATATGATACAACCAATTTAAACCGTCCATGGTTTGTGGACAAGAAAGGTGATCTAACATGTACCATATATAATTTATAGGGATTTAACTAGTAAGAATTTACACTAACAATTTAATATATATTTTCAGTTATGAAAATAAATAAATAACTGTTAAAGTTTTCTAGTGAGGAGTTCTCACCTTCTTTTCCACTTCGACATTCTTTAACTGATGATTTTGGTACCGTTCCACTTCCAGTCGGTTTCATCGTAGTCTGTGTTCAAACGGATTATATTAAAAATCATATTTTAACCACGCCTTATATGTAATTAAAAATCACACTTTTAATTCGATGATCTTATATATAAAAATCATATTTTTATATTATCATTTCTATTTTTGAAAAAAAATGTAAATTTCATTTTGATAACGATGCAACTTTCATTTTGATGACAATGCAACCTTTTATAAAAACTATGCCAATTTCTTTTTGTAACAACAATGATATCTTGTTTTTATAAAACAATATTAATTTCTTTACAAAATAATGATAATTTCCTTACAAAACAATGTTATTGATAATTTGAAAACAATGTATATTTTTAGTTTGAAAATCAATGCGATTTTCCTTTAAAAACAATGCAAATTTTGTGATTAAAACAATGCAACTTTTGTTTGAAAATCAATGCGATTTCATTGTTACAAACAATGTTCTTTTACTTTTCAAAACAATGTTTATTTTCATATACAGAACAATGTATATTTTATTGACCAAAATAATGCTATTTTCATTTATAAACGAAATGATATTTTCATTTATAAACATAACACTATTATTGTTTTGAAAACACTGCTAATTTTATTTTGAAAAGCAAAGTTCTTTTTATTTTGAAAACGATGTTCTTTCTAATTTTATATTACAAAACAATGGTTACTTCTATTTATAAATCACTTGTTATTTTTATTTACAAATCATATGATAGTTCTTAGAATAATGTGAATTATATTTTCATAGAATTGATGCAATTCATTTATATTAATAAACAATGTATATTTATGAATTATTTTCAGATTTTTAAACCATGTCAATTTTGTTATCACAAACCAATGCTTATTAATATTACAAAACAATTGCTTGAATTTTAAATAAAAGGATAAATTAACTTGACTAGGGGAATAAACCCTTCTGCACCGTCTTCTGGTTCACGCTCAGAAGAACCCATCAGCACCCCATTAGGGTTCGCCTGCACGCCGCCCAAGGAGCGACTAACCTTCGATCCGCGATGACCCCTCCGACCGCCCTCGAACCCCCTTCAGGCGCCACCAGCGGCGGCTTGTGCGGTGGCCCCACCTGCTCCCAAAAACCCTCCTAAGTCGGCCATTTCATGCTGAGATTCCATCCTTCATAGTTCATCAGAGGAGATCACCGCCGTTGACGAGGTAGATCTCGCCGAGCTCGTTCATTTTTGGTATTGAGTTCTTCGAATTTCTGAGTGGATCGAGAGAAAGAAGAGGGAGAACGATGGTGTTTTGTGGCCATTAAAATGTATAGGAGGCAGCTGGTATTATACGGCTAGGGTTTAGAGATACAGTATACTGTATGTATGGTATATTTATAGTGTGTATTCATAACGCATTTTATATTAATTAATTAATTAATTCAAGAAAATAACTTGTTAAACCATTCGAACACCAAATGAGACCCAACGAGTATCGCCCCCAGCTAATAACCCCCATCCCGGACACAATGGAATAGGTTTCGTAACCCAATTCGGCTGTTACGATTAGTTTTTTCCCAAAATTAAAATATAAATCAATTTATATTTAATTCAAACGTGCATTTTAAATTACCGGGGCCACATACTGACTCTAAAAATTCCAGAAAATATATTTTTAGTTATGATTTGACGATACGGTCCTAACAAAACCAATTTCGTCAAATTATGAGACTGTTTGAAAAATGGCCATTTTCTAGTCGATTAAATTTGATTGAAATAGTTAAAACACGTTTTACTTTGCTACGCTCACATATTAATTAGAAAAATTATGAAAATTGAAACCTAGCAATTGTTCGACATTCCGGTTCCAACAAAAGTGGTTTCGTCTAAAACCGAGGTCGTTTGAAAAATGGTTATTTTTATGGCCAATATATTATAGAAAAAAATATATAAATTCTACAGCGACTTTTCTAAATTTTAAACTGGACATAACTTCTTATTCCTGCGATGAAATTTCAGTTTCTCAGATTCGTTAGAAAGATATGATTAAACAGATTCAAATATTTCTTGTTTCGCTCAAATCCGATTTATTTTGCATCCTGTACAGTCAGTCAAAGTTCAGATTCAAATGTTCAAACTGCAGCGCTGTTTTAAACTCCTTTTATGATTAAATTAAATTATTTCGTTTTAACTTCTATTAAAATAAATTTTTAGTCGTTATTATTTAAAATAAACAATTTTAAATATTCTAAATTCATTAAAAATTTCTAAAATAAATTTTTTAAATTGGCCCCAAAATTCTGGGTTGTTACACCGCGGTATGAAGGTCATCCACTAATATATTTGTGGGGCGCATAGGGAAATCATCCGCTATGAAACTACGGGCATCCGCTAATGAGACTGCGGGGATCAATCCAACCATCAACCCAATATATATATAATAGTCAACCCTAAATAACTAATATATTTCAAACAATCAGAAAGCATTCAACAAGCAACAAACAATTATTTTTAACGATATAAAAATAATTCTAAATAAAAGGTGAGTGAGATTTACTCAACAGATTTTATTTGCAGATCTAATCCAGTTTTAAAATTTATCTGGCTTTACGAGATTTCCTAATTCTTCCCAACTCATCTATACTTCTTGTTATGAGTCTACTTGGCGAATTTCTTGAATTTGGACCTCGTATACATATTTAACATATGTTATTTAAGCTAACAAATTTTAAATAAATAAAATTTGTTATTTGAGTATAGCATTTAACCATTTAATATAAAGGTAAATGATCGGTAACTAGTTGTATTAAAAATAGAGTATACCTTAATCATATTTGTAATATGAATCTCCTTCCCCATACATTCACAAATTCGAGCTACTGTTCCTTCCCGAAGTAAATGAAGACAGGGCTACTCCATCCTCTTCTCCTACGATTATTAAATTCATACATAATGATTCATATTTTCATTAATTTAAATTTACTATTAAGTTAATAAATTTAACAAAGAAAAACATTCTAAACTAATTAAATTACCTTAAACCCGGTTAATACCTCCTTCGTGACACCTTCTAGAACGCTCCTCGGTCCCCTTTTTGCTGCTACAGGCAGCGACATTAGTCAACCCCAAATCTAAAATCTCAGGCCACCAGACTTCATCATCCCTAATTTCTACAACAACTTCGAAGTTGAAATCCCCAAATCCGTCGTACAGTGCTACCCCTCACCCATGCTTCTCTCCTTCCATCACGCACCCTGATATCGGTAAGACAACGCTAAGGCCATACCAAAATAAGCGTGCTTCAGTACCTATCCCGACAGTGCAAAGTCGAGCGACTCTTACATGCTCTGATATCCTCCAAGCTCGAGCGACAATCGCTTCACACACGACTTCCCTGACGTCGTTCCCATTGAAACCATTCTGGTCCCCTCTATCTCGACAAGAACAATTCCCTAATCCTTGCCGGAGCCAAGTATAGCAACTCTATTTAATCGAAATCACCCAAGAGTGGCCCAGGAAGCATCACGCTGAGCAAAACCCCCTTTTCTCGATCACTGAAGGCGGCATCGCACCCTCCCTGCGATTTGAAATCAACGAACGAGACTTCGATTTCGATTTGAGTTGCCATTTTAGATTTTGTTTGAAGCTTTGATTTTGCTCATTAAATTGGAAGGGGAAACTGGAAAGGAAATTAAACCGGGGGGGGGGGGGTACTCGCGTTTATATAAAGGAAGGTGTGGCTTTGAATTCAGATAGCAAGGCCATTTGATTTCAAAAAAAAAACAGTGGCTTCCTTACTGAAGCTTCGATTTGCAAATGAAGAAGAATGGAGAGGAGGTTGTCGCGATTTATAGGAGAGATGCTTCCCGGTAAGGGAAACAAAGGTAGGTTTTTACTGGGGAGTGTTTATCCGAGGTAGATTTTAATAGGTACAGTGTTTATTAGGGTAGGCGTTAACTGGTTCGATTTTAAATTTAAAATACCCCGTGATCCCGGACTCCTTTGTAAACCCAACAACCGAATTTTTAGGGTTATCCCACTATTCTGAACACACTGGAACATGATTCACAGCCTCATTTGATTGTATGGTGAAGACATTAATTTAAATTGATATAACTTAAATTAGATACAAATAAATTCCTCGATAATAATTTATTATTATCTATTTATGTTCTAATAGGATTTATATTAATCATCTAAACTGTTTTGGTTCAATTATAACTTCGAATTGAATTATTTTCGTATTACGGTTATTATATATATACGAAATAAATCGTATTTCGATTATTTAATCGATAACCCAATAAAATACCATTTATATTATAAATTTAATATTTAAACAACATTGATTAATCGATCAAAACTGGGTCGTTACACTATCATACAAATTATTTACATGTCGATCCTCTCTTATTAAATTCACTTACCGTCATATACGTAGCCTAATAATTTTTTTTATTTCAATCCGTTATCATTTCATTTAAAGAGTTATCATCCTTCATTGCTTAATGGATTCACATTCGTCAAATTCAAACCCTTTTACATAAATTATTACATCCATTTACAACATAAATTTAATTTATTTCAATCAGATTGATCTCATTCCATTCCATTTATATAAGTTTCAATCTATAATTCATATTTTCCGTTTCATGTTGGATTCATTTGTGAATCATTTTTCATGTTCATTCAGTTATATAAATTTTTCCAATACTCATTTGCTATCAAGCTTTCCAAAATTTATTTGAATGCCACAACTCTTCTTTTATTTAAAACTTCAACTCGATTATAACAAAACCTAAATTTCAACTTGCAATTCTTGTTTTGGAAATTTAAAAAAGGTATTTTGTTATATATTTCAAAGCTATGCTCTTGTAAAACCTTCAAAATCCTCTTAACATATTTGTTGAAGTTATATAAGATTAAATTTCGATTATTGATTTGTTATTTAAAGTTCGAAAATACTTGATAACTCGAAGTTTAACAAGTTCATTTTTGTTCTTACAGAAATTTAGGCATACGTGGTACCGACGCATGTCCAAAAATCCCCAAGTACTAAATATATACTTGTTCCAACTCCTAGTGGAAATACTTAAAATCCTTAAAATAGATATTGGAAGTTCCAACCGATGCCAATTGTTAAAACTACTCATGAATCGCAGATATGCAATGTACGCCCGGATCCCCCGGGTGGTATCCGTACCCGTAGGAAGTAGCTTCCCTGCAAATTTTGTCATGAGAAAATTAACAGAAGGAATCTAAAAGAAATCAAAAAACCTGAGATACTCACAGAGCGCAGCCAGTTCGGCAATCACTACCACCTTACGCTCTACCTCAAGTTGGACTGCAGATACACAATGGTTTCGCCTGCCACCTTACGCTCTACCTCAAGTTGGACGGCAGATACACAATGGTTTCGCCTGGATCCCCCAGGAAACATCCGTACCCGTAGGCGCTCCCAGCCCTGCGGATTTAACCATCACAACCCAACCATAAATTACATCAAACACAATGGTTCCGCCTGGATCCCCCAGGAAACATCCGTTACCATAGGTGCTCCCAGCCCTGCGAATTACGTTATGCAGCCGAGTTCGAAGGAAACATACAAGTTTTACGTCCGGAAAACCCAATCATCGCATGAAATACCTACCCAATAGGTTCGCTACTCGCAAGAAGGTACTTCTCGTATCTTAATTTGAAACATAAGATACTATATACATAGCACTTCATTTCATGTTTCGATATATCACACTTATATAACTGTCCATTTGCATAAGATTTCCGAATCTCATTTTCAAGTATGTCATTCTCATATAAATCCGATATATAAGATTATCAGTTTCACATCAATTATATTCCAAATCAATAATTTTTGAATCTAATACTTATATAATTCATATATATAAATTTCAAATTTCATATCAAATTATTCGTATATCGATAATCTTCAAAATTTCCTTTCAAGGTTAAATTGATTTCAAACAATTCGAGTAATCAATATCATACAAAATTTTAATTCCACATTTACAAATTGGATTTATTATCAACATTCATGCTCAATTTGGGTTTCACATAACAATTATCGATATTCAGTTGAGTTTTTACATTCAATCATTTTGAACCTTAATTTGTTCAAATTGGATATATTCTTTTATCGAAATAACTAAGTTTTAAAAATAATCTTGGAAAAATAATAGCTTAATGAAAACTTATATTAGTTAAATAAATAGATTTTGAAAATGGGTTTTGTAATGACCCGGGGAATTTGTGACCTTGGTAATTGACATAAACTTAATGCCGACTATTCAAGCATCGGAAATACCGGATGGTTAATAGAAAAAAGTTAGAGGGTGAGAATAGATAAGATAGAGAATTAGAATAGAAGAAGGAGAAGAAAATAACAACAGAATCAGAGTAACACGAATCTCACAGTGGAACGAATAAAATATACTATACAACATAACTTGGAAATACAAATCTGTCATTTGAGTATAACACTTACACCACAGCGGAAATAACCAGTAGCTATATAATCCTGAAGCCTTCTGCTCCAAGCTCTTTATTGTATCTGTAAAATCCCAACTACTTGACTGTCCGTACAAAATTGGGCACCCAAGAGTTTAGGGAAAACAAAATGAAATAAACTCTGGGTCAGTCATGGGACTGGTGTTACTAAACAATTTAAAACAGTTTGAGAAGTTAAACGACATCTCATAAGACCACGCCATATAACACAGAACAAAATTTTCCCTTATGAGAATCCAAAACACTTGATTTAACTTTCAAAATCCTTTTGAAAGAAACGATAATCTTTATATCAAAATACTTTTGATATTATAATAATTTCTATCAACCACAACTAAATAATCATCTAGCAGAACGCTTTCTTCTCACGTTCCACATACATAATATATAATCAAAAACTGTGGGTGCTTATTGGATAATTAATTCCAACTGGAAAGGTATGGGACCACCTTCCGACAGTGTATCTCTAGAGAGGAATACACCGGGTTCAACAAGAACATTTTGTAACCCAGGCTAAACATGATCGGTCACTCATTTCTTTTGGGTGTACCGAATGTATTATCACCAACGGTTGGGATCAGCAACCGTTTCCCGAAAGAGACAACATCGAAATAGGTTAAAGAAGTACATGAAATTTCTCTAGATCAGGTGACAATACACCCTAATTGGCAGCTTACCACTTAGCCATGTGACCTACCCGATTTTATACCATTTCCTGGTTGTGAGGCTAGAGGCCATAACGTATAGATCACACCTTGATTTACTTTGAATGTCACATCGTCATACCCGCTAAATTACAAATTGATTTCCCCAAAAATACCATGGATATACAGCTAAGAGAAATGAATTCCTCCATCACTAAACATAAATACATTTGAGGAGATCAACTTACACGTTTATTGAATATATTCTGTCAGACATTCTTCCATACAGGTTGTCCTGGGACTGGACATACCGAAGGCACTATTATGTAAATCCATCTTAGGCAATTTCTACCTAGGATCGCCAGAACATCCCTTGCTTAACTCCGTCTTTAATTATCTTCATCATATTTGATTCTCAACGCTAACACCCGTACAGAGTGGTTTCAGATAATCGATCTGATCCCGTTCTCTCCGTATTGACAACGGAAATGGTCAAAAAAATTGATAGTCGGTTATTTAACTATCAAAGGAAAACAAGTGTAAAAACAACGGTTGTAATTCCAAATAGGAATCTTACAGGGAAAATCATCAATCAACACTAATCCCCTTTAATTTAATTTGTCATTCAATTATCCATTTCCCTATTCCCATTTCCAAATATTCGTAAATTCTTATTTTCTAAATTTAGAAAATATATATTATTAATCATTGGAAAACATTTCCATATTTACTCTCATTTCTTATTTTCTGTATTAGAAAACATTTCTGATTCTTATTTGGAAAACATTTTCAAAGCTCCTTAATTGGATTTAAACAGATGTTTAAATAATACATTGCTATGCCAACTCAACCCATTATACTCATTAACTAAATTCTCTTAACCAACCTTCACTATTGAACCTTAACCATTCCTTAGTTAAAAATGAAGTCAATCAAGTTGGGGTATAACTACCTCTTAGACCTTAACTAAACAACATTTCTAACCTCGAAATTGACAAAGTTCACCCTTTTAAATCTTTAACAAACTTCCTTACGTAACTCTCGGATTCTATTTACGAATCCACTTCTTTTTACAGCAATCATTTGATTATAACAATAGTGTTATAATCCCATGCTTCTGAAATATAATAATTTAAATATGACTTTTATTTCTTAATTTAAATAAATAAATAAAGGGTATATTAAATAATAAATCTTGATTTAAAAACCGGAAAGTAAATAATACTTTCCTACATTCGATATAGCTGAATCCCAATATATAATTCTCTCTCGGATAATCTCTATTCGATGACTCTCTTTCGAATAAACTATATTCGATAATCTCCCTTTCGAATAAAATATATTCGATAATCTCCCTTTCGAATAAACTATATTCGATAATCTCTCTTTCGAATAAACTATATTCCATAACTGTTTTCTTCGAATAAGCTATATTCGATAACTCTTTTCTTCGAATAAACTATATTCGATATTCTCCCTTCAAATAACTTATATTCGTTTTAACTCTATTTGAATAACTATATTTGACTACCTCTATTCGATTAACTAATTTTCAATTAACTCTATTCGAATAACTAATATTCGATTAACTCTATTCGATTAACTAATATTCGATTAACTCTATTCGATTTACTAATACTCGATTAACTCTATTCGAATAACTAATATTCGATTAACTCTAATTTGATTAACACTATTCGAGTAACTAACATTCGATTAACTCTATTCGAATAACTAATATTCGATTAACTCTATTTCGATTAACTCTATTCGATTAACTAATTTTCGATTAACTCTATTCGAATAACTAATATTCGATTTTAACCCTATTTCCTATCTCATTCAAATTCCCATTTGAATTCTTATTTCAAAACCCAATTTTCCTTATAAATGTTTTAATTTATAAAATATTCATTTTAATCCATTATTCACATCGAATGTGAAAAATATTTCTTTTATATAATCCATTAAGTTTGATTTCGTATTTTAAAATAATATCCCATCCCCAAATTCTATTTATACTTCTATTTATAGAATTATTCATACGAAATCTCCTTTTTATTTCTAACACGAAAATCTCATTTATAATTCCTTTTATAAATGTTGAGTTCACATTCTATTTAAAATATCGGTATCAAAACCGATTCCTACTTCTCTATATAAGTTCAGACTTTTATATTCCATTTATCAATTGATAAATATTTTATTTGATTTAGAAAAACATTATTTATAAATTAATCTTCTCAATTTATCTGTTAAAACAGATTCTATTTAAAATTTACTTTAATTTAATCTTTTCCACTTATCTGTTAAAACATATTTCCATTTAATATTTATTTTTCCACATATTTCCTTTTATAAAATTCCCTGATTTTATAAATATTTCCTTTTATAAAATCCTTTGATTTTATAAATACTTTCTTTTATAATTCTATTTATTTTCTAAATAAATATTCCTTTTATAATTCTATTTATTTTATAAATATTTTCTTTTATAAAATTTATTTATTTTCCAAATAAACGTTCCTTTTATAATTCTATTTATTTTCTAGATAAATATTCCATTTATAATTATATTTATTTTCTAAATAAATATTCCTTTTATAATCCGGATATCACTTATGGTATTTAAAAGTACCAAACAAAAGGGATCAATCATCATCCAAACACATATAATCAATAATAGATTATATACCACATCATATATCACAATATATGAAAAACAATATTATAAATGTTGAGGAATCCAGTTGGATCCCTCCAACCTGTTTCCCTGCATCCATAGATGTTAAACAATAAAAATAACATCGATTTCATTCCAATATGAAATATTCTGATATACAGAATCAATATTTGATTAACGATATATACATATATATATATATATATATATCGTTATCAATAATTTTAACCAATAAATCAGCAATTCAACCAAACAATCATCACATAGCAATCAATCATCATTTATCAATATTAGATTATATTTATAGAAATATAAACCTGCAAAGTTAGTGAGTTTTTCTCACATTGGACAATCATCGTTAAATAACGATAACTGTCGGTGATTTAATTCAGACGTTCTATTTTCCCTGAAATTCTCACAAGCTACGAATCATTCCAAACTTCATGGGCTCGTAGTATTCACCACTGGGATTCCAAAGTGACTGGTTTTGTGAGATTCTGACATTGTATGCAATAGTTATGAATTTTACATGTTTATATGCTTTATTAAAACTATTATTTTCATTAAAATTGGCTCACCCATTTTCACCCACCGGCCCAATTCCCACTGTATAAACCAACGAAGCCCGCTACAGTTCTCTTCCTCACCATAAACAAAACCCGCTTCAGATATTCCTTAAACCATCACCGAATTCCATCACCAAAACTCCTCTCCATAAAATAAAAACACTAAAATCACCTACATCACTCTCTTCACATTTTACTTCCTTACGCTCAGCTTCTTCTCCTTCCCGGTCAAATAACCAAAGCTCCAGTAAAACGCATACGAAGTCGATGCTTCAAACTCACCTTGCACCATCAAATTCTTCACGGAAATCCAAACTGTAATCTCCATCTCTTTCTCTTTACGCAAGCATCGACCTCCTCCCAACCATTCTCGACTCGCTAGCCTCCTTGATATCGCGATATCCCTTTTGCAACTGCACAAGCACGAAATGGTGCGAACCAAATAGCCATTGGAACCCACAAGAATTTATATACTTTTCCCCTTTGATCTTCTCAATCGAATTATGCAAAACAAGTTTGCAAATCAATCCTTAAATTTCCTTAGAACCGCAGCCTTAGTTATCGTTGTTTACTTTCCAGTGCCCCAAATGTAGTTCGATCCTATCAAAATTGGTATGAGTGTGGAGAGAAAGCACATAGGAATTCAGATATATATTTATTTCAATTTATACATTTTTCTACAAATTCTTTAGGTTTTTATTTTGGATGGCGTTTGCTAGAAAAACATAGGAGCGGCAGTAGAGAGTATTGACTAGGGAAAAAAGGGTCTAGGGAGGTTAAGTGTATTATACATAGAGGGTACTTTGGCTTGCTTCAGAAGCTTCATGTCATTATATAAATTTTTATTGTACCGTTATTTGTATTTGTCTTACAAAAATTCCTATGATCAAATACAATATCCAAGTTCGATAAAAATGGACATCCAACTACAGTTCGGCATTACAGACCCAATGAAACTTGTTTCATTGAATGCCGAATCCATTTTCTCACACAGCGTATTTTTAAAATCAAACTATTGACTGTTTTTCACATTTAAATTCCATACGGCCACACACTGACTCCAAAAATCACGAAAATTGAAATCTAACAATAATTTAATATTCTGGATCCAACAAAATTAGTTTCGTCGAAAACGGAGGTTGTTTGTAAAACAGACTATCTATAAATCCCTAAATAAACCCATTTAAATATTAATATTTTTAAAAATAATTAAATTAAATATTAATAAATAAATATTATCATATATATATTCACATAAATATTATACAACTCCAAAATAAATATATCAGGATTTATAACTCGATATTCCAAATCTAGTGTTAAATCGATACCTAATTTATATTAAAAATCCTTTTATAATATAAATAACTCGTTATAAATTATAAAGGAATTCCATAGCGACTATTTTAAAATTTGATTTGGACATAACTCAAAATCTACACAACGAAATCTCGAATTTTCTCTTCCGTTAGAAAATATCGTTCAACAGATTCAAACAATTCTTGTTTCACAGAAATCCTATTTAAAATGGATTTTGTATATTCATTTGAAGTTCAAAACTCCATTTTACGAACTGTCGCGCCATTACGAGCTCGATTTAAATTATATTATAAGTACACGTTCAAACTTCATTTATAAATAAATTCGTTATTATAATTAAATTCTAAATTGAATTAAATCAGTTAAATGATTCAGTCACACAATATTGTGAATTCTACTATTTCCGACTATTTCGGAAATTAAATATATTATTCTATTATTTATAATAATTAAATAATTAAACAACCATTTAATTCTCTGGATCACTATTTAAATAATTAAATTAATTAATTATTATATCGTAAAAATACGGGATGTTACATTCTTCCCCCTTAAAATAATTTCGTCCTCGAAATTGCTAAGGTAGAGAACAAACCCTACTAACTGGGTTAAAAATTATTTGTTTACTTCTTAACTTCAGTTTCAACTAAACCAATTAATTTTAATTAAATAATTAATTTATTCCTACTAACAAAAATTTTGTAAATTTTCTAACACCCTAAAATTTCGAAAAATTTCACCAGCACCTCCTTTGTACGGCTCAATCAGTACAACTACAACTCACCTCTATAGGCCTTTTCCAACCCAAAAGAAAATCCAACAGCCAAGCGACTTGCCAATTCGGATCACAAAAATCTCATACCTAATATAGAATATAAACTTGTACCTTTTTGTCAGGCATATCATTATACCCTTTCCATCTGTTAACAATCATGCATATGCAGATGTCATTCCAATAGATCTCTGATCCATTTATTCTCAAACAATTATTTGTTTGTACCCAGACCAAATTCCGTTTCCAACTCAAGTTTCATCCTTGATTCCAAACTCTTAACTTACCCATCAAATACCATTTCAAAAGCCTATCTCACAAATTCACTTTTTCTCGATATCATTTTAATCCAATTCAATTTCATTTACCACTTAACCGATTTCAATTCAATTCCAGCTTGGTTTCACAAATTTCTATTTAAATTTGTTTTAAATTCAAACAATTTGTTTCTGGGAGTTTTAAATAGCTTATCTTTCCAAAAATCAAATATTCCTTTTTTGGAATTCAAAACAACTTGTTTCCTCAAAACAATTCAAAATAGTATTTTTGGTAGTAATCCGTCACTTACAATTTGAAAATGAACACTGATGATGTGGCCAACATCATCAGGGTTATTTTCGAGATACTCAATACTATATAACTTTCCGAACTCATATTTAAACAATTTCATTTTGAAATCAATTCAAAATACCATTCACAGTGCTTGCAAAACATTTTAAAATTACCCAGGATTTTAAAATTCTCATATATTTAATTCAATCCATTTATAAACACTTTTTCAAATTCCTAGAGTTTTAATTCCAGTTTTGATTTAAATTCAGATTTACTTCATCTGATTCCATATATTACACCTATATGAATTCTGATTGGTTGTTTACATAACCATTTCAATTATCCCCTTATCTAGTTATAATAACAACCAACACATCCAATATACTATAATAATTTCAGTATAAATCCAATCTTTATATCTAAATACAATTTGGGTAAAATTATTTCGTTTACCCTCTTTTCAAAAGATACTGCGTCGGTTCATCATGTTCAAGTGTTTAGAAACACCTACCGATACAGTGGATCAAACTGATCGACCAGAACTCATAAACAACTCAACCAATAAATCTCCACAATATAAAACTATTTTTATAAAATCTACAAATATGTTCTCTCGTATGTATACATTCAAACTCATCTAGGGTATTACTAACCCCATCTCTACTAATTCATGCCACAGAGCCAAGGTAATTACTTAACCTTCAGTTCTGATACCACTGTAACGACCCGGGGAATTTGCGACCTTGGTAATCGACATAAACTCAATGTCGACTATTCAAGCATCGGAAATACCGGATGGTTAATAGAAAAAAGTTAGAGGGTGAGAATAGATAAGATAGAAAATTAGAATAGAAGACGGAGAAGAACATACCAACAGAATCAGAGTAACACAAATCTCACAGTGGAACGAATAAAATATAGTATACAACATAACTTGGAAATACAAATCTGTCATTTGAGTATAACACTTACACCACAGCGGAAATAAACAATAGCTATATAATCCTGAAGCCTTCTACTCCAAGCTCTTTAACGTATCTGTAAAATCCCGACTACTTGACTGCCCGTACAAAATTGGGCACCCAAGAGTTTAGGGAAAACAAAATAAAATAAACTCTGAGTCAGTCATGGGACTGGTGTGAGTAAACAATTTAAAACAATTTGAGAAGTTAAACGATATCTCATAAGACCACGCCGTATAACACGGAACGAGATTTTCCCTTACGAGAATCCAAAACACTTGATTTAACTTTCAAAATCCTTTTGAGAGAAACGATGATCTTTATATCAAAATACTTTTGATATTATAATAGTGACTATATACCATAACTAAATAATCATCTAGCAGAACGCTTTCATCTCACGTTCCACTACATAACATATAATCAAAAACCGTGGGCGCTTATTGGTTAATGAATTCCAATTGGAAAGGTATGGGACCACCTTCTCACAGTGTATCTCTAGAGAAGAATACACCGGGTTCAACAAGAACATCTTGTAACCCAGGCTAAACATGACGGGTCACTCATTTCTCTTGGGTGTACTGAATGTATTATCACCAACGGTTGGGATCATCAACCGTTTCCCGAATGGGATAGCATCGAAATAGGTTAAGTAAATGAAATTTCTCTAGATCAGGTGACAATATACCCTAATTGGCAGCTAACCACTTAGCCATGCGACCTACTCGATTTTATACCATTTCCTAGTTGTGAGGCTAGAGGCCATAACGTATAGATCACACCTTGATTTACTTTGAATGTCACGTCGTCATACCCTCCAAATTACAAATTGATTTCCCCAAAAATACCACGGGTATACGGCTAAGAGAAACGAATTCCTCCGCCACCAAACGTAAATACGTTTGAAGAGATCAACTTATGTGATTTATTGAATATACTCTGTTAGACATTTTTCCATATAGGTTGTCCTGGGACTGGACAAACCGAAGGCTTTATTCTGTAAATCGATCTTAGGCAACTTCTACCTAGGATCGCCAAAACAGCCCTTACTTAATTCCGTCTTTAATTATCTTCATCATATTTGATTCACAATGCTAACACCCATAGGAAGTGGTTTTCAAATAATAAATCTGATCCCGTCTCTCTGTATTGACAATGGAAATGGTAAAAAACTTTGATAGTCGGTTATTTAACTATCAAAGGAAAAATGTGTACAAACAATGATCATATTTTCAAATGGAAAACTTACCGAGCAAATGATTAATCAACACTGATCCCCTTTAATTTAATTTGTCATTCTATTATCCATTTCCCTATTCCCGTTTCCATATATTCCTAAATTATTATTTTCTAAATTAAGAAAATATACATTATTAATCATTGGAAAAACATTTCCATATTTACTCTCATTTCTTATTTTCTATTTTAGAAAACATTTCTGATTCTTATTTAGAAAACATTTCCAAAGCTCCTTCATTAGATTTAAATAGATATTTAAATAAAACATCGCTATGCCAACTCAACCCATTACACTCATTAACTAAATTCTCTTAACCAACCATCACTATCGAACCTTAACCATTCCTTAGTTAAAAATGAAGTCAATCAAGTTGGAGTATAACTACCTCTCATACCTTAACTGAACAACATTTCTATCCTCGGAATAGACAAAGTTCACCCTTTTAAATCTTTAACAAACTTCCTTACGTAACTCTCAGATTCTATTTACGAATCCACTTCTTTTTACAGAAATCATTTGATTATAACAATAGTGTTATAATACAATGCATCTGAAATATAATAATTTAAATATTACTTTTATTTCTTAACTTAAATAAATAAATAAATAAATAAAGGATTTATGAAATAATAAATCTTGATTTAAAAACCGGAAAGTAAATAACACTTTCCTACATTCGTTATAGTCGAATCCCAATGTATAATTCACTCTCGGATAATTTCTGTTCGATAACTGTCTTTCGAATAAACTATATTCGATAATCTCCCTTTTGAATAAACTATATTCGATAATCTCCCTTTCGAATAGACTACATTCGATAATCTCTCTTTCGAATAAACTATATTCCATAACGCTTTTCTTCGAATAAACTATATTCTATAACTCTTTTCTTCGAATAAACTATATTCGATAATCTCCCTTCAAATAACTTATATTCGATTTAACTCTATTCGAATAACTATATTCGACTAACTCTATTCGATTAACTCTAATTCGATTAACTCTAATTCGATTAACTCTATTCGATTAACTCTATTCGATTAACTAATACTCGATTAACTCTATTCAAATACTAATATTCGATTAACTCTAATTCGATTAACTCTATTCGATTAATTAACATTCGATTAACTCTATTTGAATAACTAATATTCGACTAACTCTGTTTCGATTAACTCTATTCGATTAACTAATATTCGATTAACTATTCGAATAACTAATATTCGATTTTAACCCTATTTCCTATCTCATTCAAATTCCCATTTGAATTCCTATTTCAAAACCCAATTTTCCTTATAAAGGTTTTAATTTATAAAATATTCATTTTAATCCATTATTCACATCGAGCGTGAAAAATATTTCTTTTATATAATCCATTAAGTTTGCTTTCGTATTTTAAAATAATATCCCATTCCCAAATTCTATTTATACTTCTATTTATAGAATTATTCATACGAAATCTCCTTTTTATTTCTAACACTAAAATCTCAATTATAATTCCTTTTATAAATGCTGAGTTCACATTCTATTTAAAATATCTATGTCAAAACCGATTCCTACTTCTCTATATAAGTTTAGAATTTTATATTCCATTTATCAAATGACAAATATTTTATTTAATTTAGAAAAACATTATTTATAAATTAATCTTCTCAATTTGTCTGTTAAAACATATTCTATTTAAAATCTAATTTAATTTAATCTTTTCCACTTATCTGTTAAAATAGATTTTTTATTTAATATTTATTTTTCCACATATTTCCTTTTATAAGATTCTCTGATTTTATAAATATTTACTTTTATAAAATCCTTTGATTTTATAAATATTTACTTTTATTAAATCCTTTGATTTTATAAATACTTTCTTTTATAATTCTATTTATTTTATAAATAAATATTCCTTTTATAATTCAATTTATTTTATAAATATTTTCTTTTATAAAATCTATTTATTTTCCAAATAAACATTCCTTTTATAATTCTATTTATTTTCTAAATAAATATTCCTCTCATAATTCTATTTATTTTCTAAATAATTATTCCTTTTATAATTCTATTTATTTTCTAATAAATATTCCATTCATATATCCCGATATCACTTATGGTATTTATAAATACTAGGCAAAAGGTGTAACAACCCGCAAATTCTGATCCAATTTAAAAAATTATCTTAGAAAATTTTAATGAATTTTGAGGTTATAATATGATTTGTATAAATAATAATGGCTAGAATTCATATTAATCGAAGTTAGAATGAATAAATTTAATTTAAAAATAAATGGAGTTAGAAATGGCGCGGTAGTTTTAAAATTTAATTTTAAACTTTAATTGGATGTACAAGATTCAAAATAAATCAGAATTGAGCGAAACCAGAAATATTTAAATCTGTTTAATTATATCTTTCTTACAAATCTGAAAAATTGAAATTTCATAGCGGGAATCAAAAATTATGGCCAATTCAATATTTTGAAAGGTCGCTGTAGGATTTATATATATGATATATATGGCCCGAAGGGCTACTTTTCACATATGAAGGAATTTCGACTCGAAACCACTTCCATTGAGTCTGGAATGATGTTTCTGCATTTAAAAAGTATAAACACTTATATATTTTGAGTTTTGGAAATTATTTGTTTAAAATTGCATTTTTAATATTAAATATATTGGCCTTAAAAATAGTCAATTTTCAAATGACCTCTGTTTTCGACGAAACCACTTTTGTTGGAATCGGAATGTCAAATTATAGCTAAGTTTCAATTTTCAGAATTTTTCGAATTAATATGTGACCATGGCAAAAGAAAATGTGTTTTGACTATTTTAGTTAAATTTAAACGACTTGAAAATAGCCATTTTTCAAACAGTCTCAGAATTCGACGAAATTAGTCTTGTTAGAACCATATCGTCATAAGAAAGCTAAAAATAATTTTTTGGAATTTTCTGAGGTCATATGTGGCCCCGGCATATTTAAATGTACGGACAATATTTAATTAATTAATTTAATGGGATTTTAAATAAATTTTCTACAGATTTCGGAATTGCCCCCGAGACCTATCCCATTGCGTTCAGAAGGCCTCAAAACGTTAAGATCGACAGTAAGCAGGCCCAAGTCTGAGACAGTCCAGAAATCAGCCTTTATAACACAAAAAACGAGATTTAATAATAAAAAAATAAAGAAAACCCTAACCCTAAAATGGCCAACCGCCGCCATGTCTGTTCGAAGGCCAGAAAGCTCCGAAATTAAAACGTTAATTTCTTCCAATCCGCTCTATGAAAATCTAAAATCGAAGAGAATTTAGAGAGCTTCGAATCTATACGGTTAAGATCGTGTTTCAGTGCACGGATTTCGCGAATTCTGGTGAGGAAGACGGCGCGTTCGGGTTCGGATTTGGTTGGGCTTCTGGGCGGTGGTGGCTCGCGGGCGGAGCTTTGGAGTGGCGGTGTCCGATCGACAGAGGGGGGCTCGAATTGGCACGCGCGCAGGGGGATGGACGATGGAGATGGGTGCGGCCGTATACAACGACGAGGAAGAAGAAGTAATATTATATTATTATTTATTTATTAAATATTTAATTTATCCGATCTTTAAAAATAAATATCTCTTTCATACGAGGGCCGTTTGACGAACCGTAAGTTGCGTTGGACTTGTCTTTCCGAGATCTTCGCAATGGCGCAGACCAGAGCCGAATCCGAGACAGTCGAATTTTCAGCCATATCAATGTGAGATTTCTATTTTAAATAAATTAATTATTTATTCATTACATCGTTAAATTTATATCTTTAATCTATGTATAATTCTTGTTGCTGTTGTATGTATCTGTTGAAATGTTGATTGTTTGGTGAATGCGACGAACCTCTATTTGGAATTGTATGTATTCATGTTGGTTATAATTAGATAGTTTAGATTATCATCATTGCCATATTTGGGTAGTCGAATCATAACTGTCATTAGTTAGAATAAAATGAATATTATTTCACCGTGAGATTTGTTAGAAATAAAAAGAACAATTTGCCCTGTTAAATTTGCTAGATTTAAAAAGGACATTTTTTTTCTTTTTACCGTCATTTAGTTGAAAATTAAAAAGTACATTTTTATTGTAATTTTATTAGAATTAAAATTACATTTTTGTTTTGCAATTTTAGATGCAAACAAATATATATATCAAAAAGATTACATTTTTCAATGTAATTAGAAATAAATCAAAAAGATTACATTTTTAATGTAATTAGAAATAAATTAAAAAGATTACATTTTTCAATGTAATTAAAATTGAAATAAAATGATTACATTTTTTCAATGTAATTAAAATTGAAGTAAAATGATTATATTTTCAATATAATTAAAATTGAAATAAAAATAACATATTGATTAAAACTTAAGTATTGAAATAAAAATAACATTTTGGTTAAAGCATAAGTATTGAAATAAGAGATCACATTTTTGGCCAAAACTTTATTAGTGAATATTTTTGGTCAAAACTTTATTAGTGAAATGAAAATATCACTTTTATCAAAACTGATTATTGAATTGAAATTTTCACTTTTATCAAAACTTGATTATTGAATTGAAAATATCATTTTTGTCAAAACTTGATTACTGAAATGAAAGTAACAATTTTGTTTACATTTTATATGTAAATAAGAAATTATTTTCAGAAGTTACATAGAAATATAAGTTTTACTTTTTATTTGCATTCCACCAAGCAAATAAAATGTTGGAAATAAAAGTACACTTTTTATTTGCGTTCTACAACGCAAATAAACGTAGAAATTAAAGGTTTGCTTTTCATTTGCACTTTTCAATGCAAATATAGCATGAAATAAAATTCATTTTTCTTTTTTGCATCTCACAATGCAAATATAACTTGAAAATAAAAGGTACATTTTTTATTTGTGTTTGACAACACAAGTAAAACTAGAAAATAAAACTATACTGAAAATAAAGTTTTGTTCTCTATTTTGTGTTCAAAAATGTAAATATATTTTGAAATAAAGTTTGTTCTTCTATTTACATTCAGCCATGCAAATATATATAGTAAATAGAAATTGTTCTTTTATTTGCATTTACCAATGCAAACGTATATTGAAACAAATTATTCATTTGCACTCACCAATGCAAATACATATATATATTGAAAATAAAGTTTATTTCTTTGTTTGCATTTATCAAACATATATGCATTGAAATTAAGGTTTATACTTTTATTTGCATTTATCAATGCAAATATTAAAAGAAACTATAGTCTATTTCCTTTATCTACACTTACCAACACAAATGTGCACACTTTTATACATTTAATAGAATTTGTTTAAAATATACTTTGAAAATAAATTTTGTTCTTTTATTTACATTCACTAATGTAAATATAATTTGTAAACAAAACTATTCTTTGTTTGCATTCATAAATGAAAATACTCTTTTAAATAAAATTTGTTTCTTTTATTTACATTAACTAATATAAATACACATTGAGAATGAGTTCCTTTTCACATTCACTCAAATATACTTTTAAATAAAAAGTTACATTTGTTAATTGCTTTCCTTGTTGCAAATAAAACATTAAAATAAAAGTTTCATTTTTTGTTTGTAATCCTACATGCAAACCAAACATCAAAAGATAAGTTACATTTGTGATTTGCATTTTTGATATGAATAAAACATCGGTTTAAAGTTGTATTTTTATTTGCATTCCTTAATGCAAACAAACCATGAATTGAAAGTTTCATTTTACTTTCAAAATAAAGAGTTACCCTTTTTATTCACATTTTTAGATATAAATAAAGGATAGAATCTAAAAGTTACATTTTAATAACTAAACATTCACATTTTTATCATTAAAGTAAAATAGACAAAAACACTCATTTTGTTTAAATTAAAAGAATTAAACAAAATATAGCACTGTAATATTATATTAGAATTGAAATACAAATTAATCACTATCGTAAATTTATATTAGTTAAAACCAGTTATTCATTTTTGTTAATTTACATTAGTTAAAAAAAACTATTCATTTTAGTCAATTTATACTAGTTAAAACAAATATTCACTTTTGTCAATTCACACTAGTTAAGACCAATTATTTACTTATGTCAATTTACATTTGTTGAAACCAATTATTTGTTTGTCATGGCTATATATTGCGTATTACACTTCCATTCACAAGTTAACTGACTTGTTTATATGATTGGGACGATTATTTTCACACATCGCCCAAGTGCACAAATTAGTTTATTATTTGCTTGATGGTTGAAACCCCACACGGGTGTTGGGATGAAAATTTACATACACTAATCCCAATATTCAGTTGTATGTTGATCTTTAGATCGACGGGCTGCGATGAGCGTTATTGTTTCATCTTAACGCTTACACAGTGGAAATTACACTTTGGATGTAGATGGATGATTTGATGATTATACTGTTATTATAATATATATGATGTGTGTGAAATCCATATAATCCAAATTATATGGTAAATGATTGAGTCGCATTTCGATTCAGGTGTTTTTTTAAATAAGAATATTTTTACATTAGAAATCTGTAACACCCCGTAATTCTGTTAATATTAATATTCACAAATTAAAGAATAACTAATCTCAGACGTGAGAATTGTGGGAAACGGGTTGCGCCATTGTGTTCGTCTCGGAATTCTGGTTGAAATAGAGTCCGAGTTTGCGTGAATTGGACTTCGTATGAAGAAGTTATGGCCATCGGAAGTTTCAGAAAATTCAAAACAGATTTCAGAAAATTCAAAATTCAAAATTCAAAGTCAAACAGGCTAGGCGGGAAATTTCCCGCCCAGCACCCCAGGTCGACTGGGGAGTCGACTGGGCAGTCAAAACCCCCTCAGGTCGACTGGGCAGTCGACCTGGGTGTCGAACTGGTCCAGTCGGCTAGGGTTTGACTGTGCCCAATCTTGAGCTGCTGATGTGTCTTTAGGGCTGAGTTGGCAAATTTAACGGTTCAGGTTAGTTCTGAGTTGATCTGACGGTCTAAATAAATCCTAAACTTTATAAATACCTAGGTAGTCTCTCACTCTAATTCACATGAAAAATAGAATAGCCACCGTCATACCGCCGCCATGGAACTCAGTGTAGCCGCCGCCAACTAAGAAGGAAGAAAGCTAATCAAAACCCTAATTCTACTCAACTCTAAAGCAAATCAAGACTCTCTTTCTCTTCTGATTGTGAGTATGACGATCTTAACAAGATTATTGCAAACTAGTTAGATTAAGTTGTGATATGGATCATAAGAAAATGATGTGAATTGTCATATATGTTGTTGTAAACCTTATGCTACCATGTATGTTGTAAATCCTATGTTATGTGATGATGATATCCTATATGTTGTAAATCATGCTATGATGATATTGTATAGGTTGTTATTTTCTATGCTAAGTTGTGATAAATCATACATGTTATAAAATCATGAGGTTATTATCTATGTTAATTAGTTCATGTTAATCAAGTCATAACGTTGATATTATTTGGGCTATGTTGATTTATATGACAAATCATGTATGCAAGTTTAGATGGATTAGTAAAGATCATGAACATATGCCATGACATCTATTTAGATCTAGAATTGTGCTATGACATGTGTGAGTTCTATGTGTTAGATGCTAGTTCACACCATCATTATGTTGCATAAAACCCCATATGCAAGTTTATACATGAATTTGGGTTATGACCATATCATTTAAGTTGTGACATTTAACCACACAAGTTGACACCTTTAGATCCATGACATGTGTAGCTTTATGCAAGTTATAGTTTTGCCTATGCAAGTTTAGGTGTTGGACATCTATCACACATGCAAGTTTCACCCCTATTATGATTAGATCTATTTTATTTGTCTATATGTTGTGATAAGTTATCTTTGTGCTATGAGTTAGACTATTCGAGTCTAACGTAAATTTTGCGTTGAATAAGCGAACGTGTAACGTGGGGTAGGGGTAATATTAAGGATTTAATATTAAGAAATTGGGGTGCAATTGATATGATTTTGCATACCATAAGTGGATGCCCATAATTGAGTCAATTATGGACATCATTAAAATTGGAAGTAATTAATGATTTGAATAGGGATATATTCAAAACTGGGGTAAAAGATTATAAGTGATCATCAATGCTTAGGACATGAGGTTGGACTCGTTTGTGACATAAACCTGCCCGGACCCGCCCGGCAAATCCAGTGGTCACAAATGTCAGCCCAATGTGAGAGGTCCTAGGCCCAAACTAAAGCATAACAGTTGTAAAGACATGAGGTTAGACTCTTTTATGGTGTAAGACTGCCCGGACCCGCCCGACAAATCCAGCTACCATGAATGCCAGTCTAATGTGAGAGGTCTTTATGAGGTTATGGCCTGAATGAATTAAGAAATACTTAACCAGATAAACATGTAAGGTGGGACATGGGGGTTAAGTAGGTGCCTTGGGTGGCATGAGGAATCTAGTGGTTGCCTTTAGTGGCATTTGAAATACGATTAGTAAGACTTAACCAAACACACATATAAATGAACATGACTAAGAGGGTTAAGTGGGATATACTAGTGGGGACAAGCTTAGGTGGATAGCTTGTAGGGGCCCATTTCAATCAGTATCCCAAACGTATCTTTGTGGGCTCGACCCAAGTCGAGGACGGGACACGCATACTGGGTTTGACTATAAGAGGCCAAACAAGGTAGCGGTGGCAATGCAAGTCCAGCGGGTTTCATATGCGTGTGTGGACCCGGGCTGGTAGGTAAGACGTTGTTGCATCGTGTAGGTATAAGCCGTGCATTCTCAAGTTGTATCGGGTTGCCACTTTAGGGGAGTGATACACCCCACTGTGGGGCCAGCATGGGTATCTACGAGTAGGGAGGCGATCGCAAGTGGGTAGTGGGGTACACCTAGCGGAGATAGGGGCATGTGGCACCTATATAGTCAGCTAGGGGTACGCAAGGCTATTTATATAATTTCTAAGTGAAGCAAGTGGGATCAACTTTGAGGGTGATTGGTGTGGTGCAGTGTAGTAATTATTCGTTAGTAATTAGGTGTGCCTTTAACGTTATCTTTATCTGCTCTTCCATACCCAATAGTTCATAGACATTTCCTTGTTTTCCAGCTTATGCCTTAGTCTAGTTACTTTGATAATAGTATTGTTAGAATTATCTTACTCGCCAGACTTTATGTCTGACCCCCTCTATTTCTATCCTTTTCCCTCCCTCCAGGTCCTCAGGGTGGGCCCAGCTCTAGCGGAGTTTGATTGGATTGCTTTATCTCTCTTTTGGAAAGCTTGGACCGTTGAAGTAAAGTCCAGCTTGTTATCTTCTTTAATGGCTATTTATGTAATGGGATTATGTATTTTGTTTTATCAAGATGGATATTGTACTTGACTCTAATTTATGGTTTTATGATGTAACAAACATGTTTAATTTCCGCTGCAATAAAATGAAGTTTTAGATTTCCAAGTACTACTTATTATATGTCTTGTTGTAATTTTTCTGTTCTATATTCACTTAAAACCTCCACGGAAGTTAATGCATTCCCTTTGTGAGTGACATTAATGGACGTGGGGTGTTACACGTGGTATCAGAGCTTAAGGTTACCAGAACAGATATTTTTTTTAGAAAAACTATTTTTCTAAAGTATTTTTGGAAGAAGTGTTTTCAAAAACATGTCTTGATGAGTAATTTAAAGAGGAAAGTTTTTATGAAAAACATAATCCCCAATAGCCATATATCTTTATCTTTCGAGTTCTCCATTTTGAATCTTTCCTTTTTCGTTTCAGCATGGCTGAAGATCTTAACCTTCCGGATGGTGTAACGATACCAGGATGGTATAGGAGGTTATTAGAGGCTAGGGCCGCTGCAGGTCCAGCCAATGTTCCTCCACCACCAGTTGCACCCGCTCCTCCTCCTCCCCCTCCTCATGCTGATACTTTTGCAAAGACATGCAAGGAATTTAAGGCTATGGGTGGAAAACCCTTTCAAGGGTCAGTAACGTTTGTGGAAGCTAGAGATTGGCTTAAGGAGGTGGAAGAATTGCTAGAAATCTTTGAAGTATAAGAAGGAAGGAAAGTCAAATTAGCAGCTTGGTTAAAGAAGGGAGAGGCCTCGTTTTGGTGGGAGGTCACTAATGGGGAGCGTCCTTTTGATTCTTGGGCGGATTTCAGACGTAGGTTTGAGGCGAAGTTTCTCTCAAGGGCAGAAGAGAATCTATATATGGAAAGGTTGCTGACATTAAAGCAAGGAAGCTCACCAGTGAAAGAATATGTCAACAAATTTAATCAGTTAGCAAGGTTTGGCTTGGACTTAGTGAACACGCCGGAGAAGAAGGCTCTGAGGTTCGTTAATGGATTGAATGAACCATTGCAAGGGTTGGCTATGACCCACATCCCTATGGGGGCCACCTTTGAGAAGCTAGTAGACATGGCACTCATGCACGAGGAGAAAGGCGCTAATGCTAATAAGGCACCCGAGAAGAAAGGGGATCAGAAGAAACCACAACAGCAAAACAAGAAGGGTGGTAAAGACAATAATGGCAAGGGAAAGAAGAAATGTTTTAACTGTGGGACACCAGTCCATCTCAGCAAGGATTGCCGAAAGAAAATGAAGACTGGCTGTTTTCACTGTGGCGAAGCGGGACATCTAGTGAAGGACTGCCCAAAGAAGGGGCAGAGGGCAGGGTCTACCTCGGGAGGACAGGTGCAGGCTCTTATGGCACCAGGGCAGGCAAGGGGACAAGTTCAGGCTCTCGCGGTCCCACCGCTGCAAGAATGAGGTAGAACCATTTCTGTTGAAAGCTTAGTTTTTCTGTTTGATCATCCTATCCGTACTTTATTCGATTCGGGCGCATCGTATTCGTTTATCTCTACATCATTAGTTGAATCACTGCACTTAAACACCAGTTTAGTAGAGGATCCCTTAGTTGTTTCGAATCCAATTGGGGGCTCATCTTATTTGTCCATGATGTGTTTGGATTTGAAAATTTCTATACTTAGCGTTGAGTTTAGATGTGATGCTTATGTTTTGGGCTTCACGTGCTATGGGCTAATTTTAGGAATGGATTGGTTATCCAGAAATGGGACCGTTCTTGATTGTGAAAGGATAGTAGTTAGGCTCATGACTCGCCTTGGCAACACTCTCGAAATCTTTTGTAATCCCATAAATTCCGTTATGCTAAGTTATCTAGAATCGCTTGACGCGTCTGCGGAGAATCTATGATCTGTTAGAGTGGTCCGAGAATACTAGGATGTGTTTGAGGAGGTGAAGGGCTTGCCTCCGAAGCGGGAGATAGATTTTCGAATATATCTTGTGGATAATGCAAAACCAGTATCTTTGCCAGTACGCCACATGGCTCCTCGTGAAAGGAGGGAACTCAATAAGCAAGTGAAGGAGTTGCTTGAGAAGGGGTTCATAAGACGTAGTATATCGGAGTGGGGTGCTCCGGTAGTATTTTCCACGAAGGCGGATGGGTCCCTTAGACTTTGTGTGGACTATAGAGAACTTAATAAACTTACTAAGAAAAACAGACACCCACTGCCGAGGATTGACGATCTCTTCGATCAGTTAGTTGGCGCCTCAGTGTTTTCGCAGTTGGACTTAGCCACTGGTTTCCATCAGTTGAGAGTGGCTGAGGATAGCATTGACAAGACTGCCTTTAGGACTCCGGACGGTTTCTATGAATGGCTAGTGATGCCCTTCGGTTTGACAAACGCCCCCGCATACTTTGTTTATTTGATGAGTAGGGTGTTTAGGGAGTACCTTAACAAATTCGTGGTAGTCTTTGTAGACGACATCTTGATCTTTTCTAAGGATGGAGAAGAGCATGCCCTACATCTAAGGGAAGTGTTGGAGACCCTACGAGCGCATAATCTTAAAGCTAAATTTTCTAAGTGTCACTTCTGGAGGAAGGAAGTACGATTCCTAGGGCACGTGGTTTCCAAAGAAGGGATAGCTGTGGATCCCGCGAAGGTGGTGGCCATCCAAGATTGGAAGGTCCCTAAAAATGCTACCGAAGTGAGAAGTTTCTTGGGGTTGGCTGGCTACTATAGGAAGTTTATCAAAGACTTCGCAAAAATATCAGCTCCATTGACATGCCTGACGAAGAAGAACCTAGTCTTCGCGTGGGACGTAGATTGTGATGATGCGTTCCAACGTTTAAAGAGAGCTTTGACCACATCCCCAGTCTTAGTATTGCCAGATGGGAGTAAGCCATTTACCGTTTATACTGACGCCTGTGGGACAGGACTAGGCGCAGTCCTAATGCAAGAGGGTATGGTAATAGCCTATGGTGGAAGGCAGTCAAGGGTGCATGAGAAGAATTACCCTACACATGACCTAGAGTTGGCCGCTATTGTTTTCGCGCTTAAGTCTTGGCGTCATTATCTTCTTGGCGAGAAATTCGAATTATTCACTGATCACAAATCGTTAAAATACTTGTTCTCTCAGAAGGACTTGAACTTAAGGCAGCAAAGGTGGATGGAGTTCTTAGCGTCCTACGATTTCGAAATAACATATACCCCTGGCAAGGGTAACGTGGTGGCTGACGCCTTAAGTAGGAAAAGATTGTCCTTGAGTCCGTTGTTTGTTGAACGGCGAAACTTAGAATTCATCTCTATGTTTGATTTTAGACCTTCCGTTGACTTTGTACCCGGTTTGCTAGGATCCTTGGAGGTCAGACCTACGCTTTTGGGACGGATTGGTGAGGCACAGCGAGACGACCCACTGTTGGTTGAGTTAGTAGAAAAGCTCAAAAGCGGGGAGTCATCAAGCCATCTCCGTAGGTATACCCTAGATGATAAGGGTTGGTTACGTAGGGATAGTAGACTTTGTGTACCTCGAGACGAAGGTTTGAGGAAGGCTATTCTTGACGAAGCACATCGTTCGAAGATGACCATTCATCCCGGCGGGGACAAGATGTACAAAGACATGAAGCGAGTTTTCTTTTGGGCCGGTATGAAGAGGGATGTGGCCGAGTATGTCGCTAGATGCTTGGTGTGCCAACAAGTAAAAGCGGAGCAAAAGAAACCCGGTGGGTTGCTACACCCATTGGAGGTTCCACTATGGAAGTGGGATAGTGTCTCGATGGATTTTGTAGTGGATTACCAAGATCAAGGAAGGGTAATACGGGGATTTGGATTATAGTAGACAGACTTACTGTGACGGCCCGCCCCGCATCAACCGACATTTACTCCATAAGTGCGCTGTACACATGAACAGTTAGTACGGAACGGGTCGCCAAAAGGAAAGGGAAGAAGGAAATGAACATACAAAGAACCTGTAGAATGTCTCACAGCGCATAGAACAAAATATAATAATAACATACTTGACATAAAATAGGAGAGACAGTGCATGAGCTGAAAATCAGAACCAAACACCATAGCAGCGGAAATCCAAAATACAGCTTATTACAACTTTTCAAACAGTCTCAAAGCAAAAGTAAGGTAAATGAGGTACACTACTAATGCCCAAGTAGCGACCACCAACGACACAGGGAGAATGTGTATATATATATCATACGTGGAAGCCTCCTGCCCGCCTCCGAATCAGCTACTCGCACATCACCAGCTAACCTGTCTCTAGTCTGCTCGTGTGAGCACCCAGAGTAATAAGAGGAGACATAAAACTCTGGGTTAGACATAAAATCTGGTATGAGCGATAAGCATCTAAAGTGAACAATAACAGGTAGACTAAAACATACCTGAACCTGGACCTGCAACCAAAGAGTTAGCACTACATACTGTACAACACTCTAAGGTATCATATCAAACGGTATAAAGATACGGAGGCGGGGCGGTGTGCATGTCATAATGATAGCAAACAATCAAGCATAGCATCCATCCTCACATCTCTCACTCAGTGCGTAAAGTATACGATATTCACCACTTCGATCACCCAACATTCCTTGCTACGATCACTTTGCCCCATGAAGTCATAAATGGCTTCACTGCACTGATAACGTAGCCACTAATTCCTCGCTATGTCCACTTGCCCCATGGAGTTATTCACCCCATCTGCGCTGGCTCATAGCCTTACTAATCCTTACTATGTCCACTTGCCCCATGGAGTTATTCACCCCATCTGCGCTGGCTCATAGTCTTACTACGCATCACCTTGCCCCTCAGGTCATAATGACCCTACTGCACTGATAACGTAGTCTTGCTACCATCACCTTGCCCCTCAGGTCGTAATGACCCTACTGCACTGATAAGTAGCCCATCATTCCTTTTTAGTGGTGAATCGAAGTTATGAACGTCGACAACTCCTTAGCACACGTCCCGCAGCAAAGTCCAACCATGAAGTGAACTCATTGGTTCCCAACTAGTTCCGGGATCCTGAGCTCTAACTTCCATTTGGACTACCTTTGCATCTCGGGTTTTTGGTCATCACCATCGGATCGGATCAGATCAGCCTTCACATTCTTCATCGGATCGGATCGGCCTTTGCATTCGGATCGGGTCGCTCCTCTTGCGTCGGATCGGGTCGTGGTCCTCCAGCTCGTGGCTCCTCTTCCTGATTCGGATCGGCGTCACCACTTCGGATCGGATCGGGTTGCTTCATCCGGGTCGGGTCGTGTCTTCTGATCGGGTCGGATCGTCTCGCCTAGTACCCATCGACTCGTGAGCTCCCCACCCTCCTCTGGTTCGGATCAGAAATACTTGTTGGTTCGGATCGTGCTTCTACCACCGGATCGTGCCACCTAGCTGAGTCGTGACTTACTCCTTTAAACGGATCGTAACGCCCATGCTGGAACGGTTCGAGTCGCTCTACCCTCCACCGATCCGATCCGGATTCTGGGTCATTCCCTACATGTTTTCCTGCGACTGTTTCTACGCCATTCGACGGCGTTTTTGACCAATCTAACACTTCTAAACAACCAAAAAGCATACCATATAGTCATAGCAACATGTAGTGTCGATCCCAAACATCAAAACATAAATCATAGCATATAAAATGGATCAAACATACCCAAAATCCCAAATTTCCCCTTAAGCATACTTAGGTGAAACTAATGATAGGATTATCAAAACTTAACCAAATTAACCCAAATTCATATCAGAGGTCTAAAACATCATTCCGGATTTTATAGACATTTTTCCAGAATTTTATCATGTTTAAATTCGCTAATTAACACTAATCACCCCTAATTAGCCATCATTAGTGCAAAACTATGCAAATCACTCACCTTAGCCACAAAATAAACTAAGATCTGAAATAATTCTCTGATTTGATGCGAATTTCAACGCCAAACAGCAGCTCCTTTGTTGATTTGGTGAAGATCCTTCTTGATTAGGGGTTGCTAAGCCAAATCCTTAATCTAAAGGTGATTTGGAGGTGATTTAGAGGTTGGAGGCCATTTTTAGGGATCCTTGGTGATAAGTGGAGGCTAGAAAACTGAAATGGAATGATTCTCTATCTCATTTCAGCCCTCCCATAACCCTAATCCCGAAATGGGTTATGGGCCTACTCACTAATCACCCGATTTGGCCCGGTTAAGCAGTTTTTCACCCTCCAAACCTTGTTTCAGCCATATCTCCCAAACGGTAAGTTCGTTTGGCTAATGTGACCACTCTACGGAAAGAGAAACCATCAAACGAATCAAATGGAAGTGGTTTCAGGTCAAAATTCCTTTCCAATCAAAAGTTATGGCCAAAACAGTACCAACTAGGGGCAAAATGGTCATTTAAAAATCGACAAAAATCATGAACATGGGAAATGACTCTAATGGATGTTTCCCAAAGTTACATGACCATACGACTTCACACGGGAAAGAAATAAATATTCTACAATCCTATGATGTGTAGAATACGGGTCGTTACACTCTCCCCCCCTTAAGAAATTTCGCCCCCGAAATTCCCTAATCCAAACACACACAAAGGTCCCGCATACCTATCAATCATAAAACAACAATCAATATGCAAAACAAGCAAAACAAGTCTACCCTAGCATGCGGAAAACTAAATCGCAAAGTAAATCTTACCAGACAAAGAGTTCTGGATATGCATTCCTAATGCTTTCTTCTGTCTCCCAAGTACAATCATTCTCGTCCTCGCCCCACTGAACCTTGACTAGCTTCACCGACTTCCTTCGAAGTTGTTTTGTATCGTGCCCCACAATACGAATCGGCTTGCGGTTCCCAACCGCCTCGGGCTCTACTTCGAAGTCCTCCAACTGATCAGGTGAAATAGTCATATCTGAGTCGTGAACGAACTTCCTTAGTTGGGAAACATGAAACACATTGTGAACTCCCGCCATCTTCTCTGGTAAGCCAACTCTATACGCCAAATTCCCGACTAGTTCAAGAACAGGGAATGGGCCAACAAATCTTGGTGCTAATTTGCCTCTCCTGCCAAATCGTATCACGCTCTTCAACGGAGAGATATGTTGACAAACACCAAGTCACCAACGGAGAATTTAAATTCTCTTCTCCTCTTATCAGCATAACTCTTCTGCCTATCTTGGGCAGCTTTCATTCGTTGCTGAATGATCTTAATCTTATCTGAAGTTTCTCTCACCACGTCTGGTCCAAGCACAAACTTCTCGCCAGTCTCTATCCAACATGATGGTGAGTTACACGGTCTTCCGTACAAAGCTTCATATGGAGCCATACCGATACTGGATTGGTAGCTATTATTATATGCAAACTCTACTAGATGCAAATGGTCATCCCATGATCCACCAAAATCCAATATACACGCTCTCAAGAGATCTTCCAATATACGATTCACCCTTTCCGTCTGACCGTCGGTCTGAGGATGATATGCGGTACTGAGATGTAATCCTGACCCTAAAGCCTCTTGTAAGCTCTTCCAAAACCCACTAGTGAACAACGGGTCTCGGTCACTCACAATGCTTTTGGGTACTCCATGAAATCTCACTACCCACTTCATATACAATTCTGCCAACTTGGTTGCCGTTCTGGTCGATTTGACTGGTATAAATCTTGCGCTCTTAGTCAATCGATCCACAATTACCCAAATGCTATCATATCCCGATCTAGTCCTTGGTAAACCATCGATGAAATCCATCGAGACTTGCTCCCATTTCCATTCGGGAATTTCTAATGGTTGCAACAACCCACTAGGCTTCTTTTGCTCGGCTTTAACAAGCTGGCAATTCATGCATTTGGATATAAACTTCCCAACGTCTCTTTTCATCCCTTCCCAGTAGTAAGTCTGTCTCATGTCTTGATACATCTTATTACCACTGGGATGTATAGTCAGTTTTGAGTGATGACATTCTCTAAGCACTTCATCTCTCAAACCATTCACGTTGGGCACAACTAATCTTCCATTCTTTCGAAGCCATCCATCTCGATCAAGTCCATACACATTCATCTCCTCATCGATACCCATCTCTAACTTGGAGATGATTTCCAATAGATTAGGATCGTCCCTCTGGCTGGAACCAATCCGCTCTATCAAAGTAGGTCTGATCGTCAAACTAGCTAGCATAACTGGATCCAACTCGCACTTTGGTCTGAAATCAAATCCCGCGATATATTCCAGTTGCTTCCATTCAAGAAACATTGCCCCTAAGCTGGCATGTCTCCTACTCAAGGCATCGGCTACTGCATTACCTTTTCCAGGTGTGTATGCGATATCAAAATCATACGAAGCCAAGAACTCTAACCATCTCTGCTGACGGAGATTCAGATCTTTCTGAGAGAAGAGATACTTTAACGATTTATGATCGGTAAACAACTCAAATCTTTCTCCCAGGAGATAGTGTCTCCACATCTTCAGCGCAAATACAATCGCTGCCAATTCCAAATCATGGGTAGGATACTTCTTCTCATGCGGCTTTAGCTGTCGACTAGCATAAGCTACAACCCTACCTCCTTGCATCAATACTGCACCCAGTCCGGTACCACAAGCATCCGTGTATACCGTCATCTCTTCATTCCCCTTAGGAATGACTAACACTGGCGCACGCGTCAACCTCTCCTTTAGACTTTTGAAGGCATCCTCACACACTCCGTCCCAGATGAAGGACTGATTCTTCTTAGTCAACTGAGTCAATGGTGCTGCTATCTTGGAGAAGTCCTGGATAAACTTACGATAATATCCGGCTAATCCCAAGAAACTCCTTACATCTGTAGCATTCTTGGGCGTAGGCCAATCTTGTACCGTAGCCACCTTCGCAGGGTCCACGGCAATTCCACACTCTGAAACAACATGACCCAAGAATCTTACTTCCCTTCTCCAAAAATGACACTTAGAGAATTTCGCTTTCAATTGGTGTTTCCTCAACACCTCCATCACTATGCTCAAGTGCCCCTTGTGTTCCTCCTCTGTCCTTGAATAAACAAGGATATCATCCATGAACACAAGAACAAACTTATTCAACTGATCTCTGAATACTCGATTCATAAGATCCACAAAGTAGGCTGGTGCATTGGTCAACCCAAACGGCATGACCAACCACTCATAAAATCCAGACGGCGTCCTAAATGCCGTTTTCGGAACACTCTCATCCGCTACTCGAAGTTGATGAAATCCTGTCGCGAGGTCCAACTGGGAGAACACTCTTGTTCCTTCCAGCTGATCAAACAAATCATCTATCCGCGGTAGAGGATACTTATTCTTCCTCGTCACCTTATTCAACTCGCGATAGTCCACACACAAACCAAGGGAACCATCTGCCTTAGTGGCAAACACAACTGGTGCTCCCCACTCGGAGACACTCCTTCTAATCAATCCCTTCTTCAAAAGATTGCTGACTTGCACCCCGAGCTCTCGCTGCTCCTTTGGTGCCATACGACGAAGTGGCATCACTATAGGTCTGGCATCTTTCACTAAATCAATACGGAACTCAATCTCTCGGTGTGGTGGAAGCCCGGTCACTTCCTCGAAGACGTCCGGATACTGGCCAACCACGGGCACATCTGACAACTCATCCTGCGGGATGTCGAGGGAATTTACAAAACTAGCCATAACCCCATCACTAGGTAGACTACCAAACACTACCCTCCGCCCATCATCCGCCCTCACTGTCACCAAAAAGCCCTCACAGTCTACCACCACCCCGTATCTTTGGAGCCAATCGACTCCCAATATAATGCTGTACCCAGTAAAGCCCAAAACAAAGCAATCACATACAAACATACATCCATGACTCGATAAGACCAAATTCCTGCAAATCATACTAAGGCTAGTCGAACCACCAATCGGGTTCGTCACAACCAATGGTCTATCGACTATCTCGGGTTCCAGTCCCAACCTATCTACCAGGTCACTAGATATGAAGGAACGGGAAGCCCCAGTATCAAACAAAACTCGAACTGGTATATCATAAATAGAAAGCATACCTTGAATAACAACATTCTTTCCTTTCTCCGCCGCAGTTGGGGCATTCGACGAAGAAGGAACAGCATCAAGAGCATATGCTTTCACAATCCGCTTCTCCTTAAGAGGTTGTGGACACTTATCCTTCTGATGTCCCACTTGACCACAGTTGTAGCACTTCCTTTCCGCTGGCTTGGCCCGACATTCTTTAGCGTAATGGCCTTTCTTTCCACAGCTGAAGCACTCAACATCCTTCTTGCTCTTTTTCTGGCCACCTTTTGATTGGTCCTGCTTCCTCTTATTCTGAGAGTTATTCTTGCCTCCACCGCCTGCTTGCGACTTTGGCCCTTCTGCAGATGCAGCCTCAGTCTTTGACTTAGGGTAAAGACTCTCTGATCTCAAAGCCTTCCCCACGATCGATTCAAAAGTCTCATCGATGTGATTGATAAGCCTTTCCCCCAAGTACCCATCCAAACCAGTAATGAACTTCTCATTCTTCTTCTCAGGGGTATCAATAAGAGATAGTCCATACTTCGATAAAGTGTCGAACTCAGCAATATAATCAGAAACTGCCCTGCCACCCTGCTTGAGTTCCAAGAACCTCTTGAACAACACCGACTTCTGGGCAGCTGGAATAAACTTCTCGCTAAAGCGAGCCTTGAACTGAAGCCAAGTAACCTGGTCCTCTGGAGTAGCTGTTCTAATGGCATTCCACCAATTCATCGCTCGCCCTTGCAGCTGACGAGACGCTAGCCTTCTCTTCATCGCATCCTCAAGACCCAATTCATCAAAGATACGGTCACAGCTATCCATCCAGTCCTGAACATCTGTGGCCGACTCCGTTCCGTGGAACGGCTTCCCACCAAGATTAGTGTAATCCTTGCACAACTTGGCGAAATCGACCCTAGGCGCCTGCACTACTGGGCCATCACCAACTCCGGGATTGGGAACTGCCCCTTGCACTTCTCTAAGCATGTCTCTCATGAGGTTGGTAAATATCACCCTCATGTCAGCGGCATTCCCATTATTGGCCCCTCTACCGGTACCTCTAACATGTCGGCTCATCGTCAATCTGTAAAAGGGAAACGATTAACGACCCCATAGTGGTACTAGTGCAGTGCAACTTCATTCTTATACTACTAATATTATATATATACATAGCTTTTGAAAACCAAAGTAATCACAAATACGCGCTCTCATATACGTACTAACTCTCCCTAGTGTCTTTCCCTAGGTTAACTACGCAACCTAGAGCTCTGATACCAAGTGTGACGGCCCGCCCCGCACCAACCGACATTTACTCCGTAAGTGCGCTGTACACATGTCCAGTTAGTACGGAACGGGTCGCCAAAAGGAAAGGGAAGAAGGAAATGAAGATACAAAGAACCTGTAGAATGTCTCACAGCGCATAGAACAAAATATAATAATAACATACTTGACATAAAACAGGAGAGACAGTGCATGAGCTGAAAATCAGAACCAAACACCATAGCAGCGGAAATCCAAAATACAGCTTATTACAACTTTTCAAACTGTCTCAAAGCAAAAGTAAGGTAAATGAGGTACACTACTAATGCCCAAGTAGCGACCACCAACGACACAGGGAGAATGTGTATATATATCATACGTGGAAGCCTCCTGCCCGCCTCCGAATCAGCTACTCGCACATCACCAGCTAACCTGTCTCTAGTCTGCTCGTGTGAGCACCCAGAGTAATAAGAGGAGACATAAAACTCTGGGTCAGACATAAAGTCTGGTATGAGCGATAAGCATCTAAAGTGAACAATAACAGGTAGACTAAAACATACCTGAACCTGGACCTGCAACCAAAGAGTTAGCACTACATACTGTACAACACTCTAAGGTATCATATCAAACGGTATAAAGATACGGAGGTGGGGCGGTGTGCATGTCATAATGATGGCAAACAATCAAGCATAGCATCCATCCTCACATCTCTCACTCAGTGCGTAAAGTATACGATATTCACCACTTCGATCACCCAACATTCCTTGCTACAATCACTTTGCCCCATGAAGTCATAAATGGCTTCACTGCACTGATAACGTAGCCACTAATTCCTCGCTATGTCCACTTGCCCCATGGAGTTATTCACCCCATCTGCGCTGGCTCATAGCCTTACTAATCCTTACTATGTCCACTTGCCCCATGGAGTTATTCACCCCATCTGCGCTGGCTCATAGTCTTACTACGCATCACCTTGCCCCTCAGGTCATAATGACCCTACTGCACTGATAACGTAGTCTTGCTACCATCACCTTGCCCCTCAGGTCGTAATGACCCTACTGCACTGATAAGTAGCCCATCAATCCTTTTTAGTGGTGAATCGAAGTTATGAACGTCGACAACTCCTTAGCACACGTCCCGCAGCAAAGTCCAACCATGAAGTGAACTCATTGGTTCCCAACTAGTTCCGGGATCCTGAGCTCTAACTTCCATTTGGACTACCTTTGCATCTCGGGTTATTGGTCATCACCATCGGATCGGATCGTATCAGCCTTCACATTCTTCATCGGATCGGATCGGCCTTTGCATTCGGATCGGGTCGCTCATCTTGCGTCGGATCGGGTCGTGGTCCTCTAGCTCGTGGCTCCTCTTCCTGATTCGGATCGGCGTCACCACTTCGGATCGGATCGGGTTGCTTCATCCGGGTCGGGTCGTGTCTTCTGATCGGGTCGGATCGTCTCGCCTAGTACCCATCGACTCGTTAGCTCCCCACCCTCCTCTGGTTCGGATCGGAAATACTTGTTGGTTCGGATCGTGCTTCTACCACCGGATCGTGCCACCTAGCTGAGTCGTGACTTACTCCTTTAAATGGATCGTAACGCCCATGCTGGAACGGTTCGAGTCGCTCTACCCTCCACCGATCCGATCCGGATTCTGGGTCATTCCCTGCATGTTTTCCTGCGACTGTTTCTACGCCATTCGACGGCGTTTTTGACCAATCTAACACTTCTAAACAACCAAAAAGCATACCATATAGTCATAGCAACATGTAGTGTCGATCCCAAACATCAAAACATAAATCATAGCATATAAAATGGATCAAACATACCCAAAATCCCAAATTTCCCCTTAAGCATACTTAGGTGAAACTAATGATAGGATTATCAAAACTTAACCAAATTAACCCAAATTCATATCAGAGGTCTAAAACATCATTCCGGATTTTATAGACATTTTTCCAGAATTTTATCATGTTTAAATTCGCTAATTAACACTAATCACCCCTAATTAGCCATCATTAGTGCAAAACTATGCAAATCACTCACCTTAGCCACAAAATAAACTAAGATCTGAAATAATTCTCTGATTTGATGCGAATTTCAACGCCAAACAGCAGCTCCTTTGTTGATTTGGTGAAGATCCTTCTTGATTAGGGGTTGCTAAGCCAAATCCTTAATCTAAAGGTGATTTGGAGGTGATTTAGAGGTTGGAGGCCATTTTTAGGGATCCTTGGTGATAAGTGGAGGCTAGAAAACTGAAATGGAATGATTCTCCATCTCATTTCAGCCCTCCCATAACCCTAATCCCGAAATGGGTTATGGGCCTACTCACTAATCACCCGATTTGGCCCGGCTAAGTAGTTTTTCACCCTCCAAACCTTGTTTCAGCCATATCTCCCAAACGGTAAGTCCGTTTGGCTAATGTGACCACTCTACGGAAAGAGAAACGATCAAACGAATCAAATGGAAGTGGTTTCAGGTCAAAATTCCTTTCCAATCAAAATTTATGGCCAAAACAGTACCAACTAGGGGCAAAATGGTCATTTAAAAATCGACAAAAATCATGAACATGGGAAATGACTCTAATGGATGTTCCCCAAAGTTACATGACCATACGACTTCACACGGGAAAGAAATAAATATTCTACAATCCTATGATGCGTAGAATATGGGTCGTTACACTTACTAAGAGCGCCCATTTTATTCCCGTGAAGAGTAAGAGGACTTCTCCATGGTTAGCTTCTGTATACGTTCGAGAGATAGTTCGTTTGCATGGTGTTCCTTCTAACATAGTAAGCGACCGTGATCCTATCTTCACTAGCGAATTTGGGAAGAGCTTACAAGAAGCGGTAGGGACTCAGTTATGTTTGAGCACCGCGTATCATCCTCAGACGGACGGCCAGACCGAGAGGGTGAATCGTATTCTAGAGGACCTTTTGAGGCTATGTATCCTAGACTTTGGGGGTACATGGGAAGAGCATCTTCCATTGGTAGAGTTCGCATATAATAATAGCTTTCAGTCTAGCATTGGCATGGCACCTTTCGAAGCTCTTTATGACGACCTTGTCGTTCACCTACATGTTGGTGGGAATCTACGGATAAGATCTTACTTGGGCCCGATATGATTAGGGAGACTTCGGAGAAGATCGACTTGATTCGAAGGAGGATGAAAGCAGCGCAAGATAGGCAGAAATCTTATGCGGATAAGAGGAAGACAGATCTTGAGTTTGAAGTTGGGGACATGGTCTTTATCAAAGTGTCTCCATTACGGAACGTTGTTCGCTTTGGGTCCGTTGGGAAATTAGCACCAAGGTTTGTAGGGCCGTTTCCTATTAAGGAGAAGATTGGACAGATGGCGTATAGAGTGGAGTTGCCTGAGAGACTTAGTGGTGTACACGACGTATTCCATGTATCACATTTGAGGAAGTGCCTACACGAGACCGCGGAGGTGGTAGAGCCGAGCTTGCTTAGAGAGGTGGAGATAGAGCGTGATGCGACGATTCGACGAGCTCCTACATGCATTCTTGGGTCGGAGATCAAGAAGCTGAGAAATCGAGAGGTCAAACTAGTCAAAGTACAATGGGGAGATGATGAGAGCAACGCTACTTGGGAGACGAAAGAGAAGATGCGTTCGTTGTACCCTTTTCGTTTTGAGGGTATGTCCTTTAATTTCTCCTTTATCGCTTATCTTGTACTTATCTTACCTTTAGAGTATCCTCTCGCTAGTATCCTTGACCTTTAGTTAGGATAATCCAATGGTTGAAACATGTGTTTGAGACATGTTATGTATGATGGATGCAAAGTGGATGCAAGTGTTTTCTAGTGGTTGCTCGTGGACGCATATACACACACTATTAGGCACTAGATCGGCTTAGTCACTTCATATTGCATATTGCATATAAATGGATGTATTTAGTAAAATGGATGTGTGAGGATTTTTTTTTATCATATGGATGTTGCATTCAGATGATGATTGTGCACGCATATAGAGATAATATGTAGCATTAAGGAACTTTTGCATACATAATGGACGCATGGCACTATCATGATTTGCATTAAGGAGGTCAACTAAATCAGTGGACCGCCTGATTTTGCATTAGATATGGACATATACACACACTGTGCATTTAAACATGAAAGCATTAGAAGTCTATAAGGACAATGGATGCCTATGTTTAATGGTTGAGTAGATGGACGATTGGATGTTAGGATATACATTCTTCTTGACTTGAAGATTTCGAGGTCGAAATCCTTTAAGGAGGGGAGAATGTAACACCCCGTAATTCTGTTAATATTAATATTCACAAATTAAAGAATAATTAATCTCAGATGTGAGAATTGTGGGAAATGGGTTGCTCCATTGTGTTCTTCTCGGAATTCTGGTTGAAACAGAGTCCGAGTTTGCGTGAATTGGACTTCGTATGAAGAAGTTATGGCCATCGGAAGTTTCAGAAAATTCAAAACAGATTTCAGAAAATTTAAAATTCAAAATTCGAAGTCAAACAGGCTAGGCGGGAAATTTCCCGCCCAGCACCCCAGGTCGACTGGGGAGTCGACACCCCCCCAGGTTGACTGGGCAGTCGACTGGGCAGTCGACTTGGGTGTCGACCTGGTCCAGTCGGCTAGGGTTTGACTGAGCCCAATCTTGAGCTGCTGATGTGTCTTTAGGGCTGAGTTGGCAAATTTAACAGTTCAGGTTAGTTCTGAGTTGATCTGACGGTCTAAATAAATCCTAAACTCTATAAATACTTAGGTAGTCTCTCACTCTAATTCACATGAAAAATAGAATAGCCACCGTCATACCGCCGCCATGGAACTCAGTGTAGCCGCCGCCAACTAAGAAGGAAGAAAGCTAATCAAAACCCTAATTCTACTCAACTCTAAAGCAAATCAAGACTCTCTTTCTCTTCTAATTGTAAGTATGATGATTTTAACAAGATTATTGCAAACTAGTTAGATTAAGTTGTGATATGGATCATAAGAAAATGATGTGAATTGTCATATATGTTGTTGTAAACCTTATGCTATCATGTATGTTGTAAATCCTATGTTATGTGATGATGATATCCTATATATTGTAAATCATGCTATGATGATATTGTATAGGTTGTAATTTTCTATGCTAAGTTGTGATAAATCATACATGTTATAAAATCATGAGGTTATTATCTATGCTAATTAGTTCATGTTAATCAAGTCATAACGTTGATATTATTTGGGCTATGTTGATTTATATAACAAATCATGTATGCAAGTTTAGATGGATTAGTAAAGATCATGAACATATGCCATGACATCTATTTAGATCTAGAATTGTGCTATGACATGTGTGAGTTCTATGTGTTAGATGCTAGTTCACACCATCATTATGTTGCATAAAACCCCATATGCAAGTTTATACATGAATTTGGGTTATGATCATATCATTTAAGTTGTGACATTTTACCAAACAAGTTGACACCTTTAGATCCACGACATGTGTAGCTTTATGCAAGTTATAGTTTTGCCTATGCAAGTTTAGGTGTTGGACATCTATCACACATGCAAGTTTCACCCCTATTATGATTAGATCTATTTTATTTTGTCTATATGTTGTGATAAGTTATCTTTGTGCTATGAGTTAGACTATTCGAGTCTAACGTAAATTTTGCGTTGAATAATCGAACGTATAACGTGGGTAGGGGTAATATTAAGGATTTAATATTAAGAAATTGGGGTGCAATTGATATGATTTTGCATACCATAAGTGGATGCCCATAATTGAGTCAATTATGGACATCATTAAAATTGGAAGTAATTAATGATTTGAATAGGGATATATTCAAAACTGGGGTAAAAGATTATAAGTGATAATCAATGCTTAGGACACGAGGTTGGACTCGTTTGTGACGTAAACCTGCCCGGACCCGCCCGGCAAATCCAGTGGTCACAAATGTCAGCCCAATGTGAGAGGTCCTAGGTCCAAACTAAAGCATAACAGTTGTAAAGACATGAGGTTAGACTCTTTTATGGTGTAAGACTGCCCGGACCCGCCCGGCAAATCCAGCTACCATGAATGCTAGTCTAATGTGAGAGGTCTTTATGAGGTTATGGCCTGAATGAATTAAGAAATACTTAACAAGATAAACATGTAAGGTGGGACATGGGGGCTAAGTAGGTGCCTTGGGTGGCATGAGGAATCTAGTGGTTGCCTTTAGTGGCATTTGAAATATGATTAGTAAGACTTAACCAAACACACATGTAAATGAACATGACTAAGAGTGTTAAGTGGGATATACTAGTGGGGACAAGCTTAGGTGGATAGCTTGTGGGGGCCCATTTCAACCAGTATCCCAAACGTATCTTCGTGGGCTCGACCCAAGTCGAGGACGGGACACGCATACTGGGTTTGACTATAAGAGGCCAAACGGGGTAGCGGTGGCAACGCAAGTCCAACGGGTTTCATATGCGTGTGTGGACCCGGGCTGGTAGGTAAGACGTTGTTGCATCGTGTAGGTATAAGCCGTGCATTCTCAAGTTGTATCGGGTTTCCACTTTCGGGGAGTGATACACCCCACTGTGGGGCCAGCACGGGTATCTACAAGTAGGGAGCCGATCGCAAGTGGGTAGTGGGGTACACCTAGCGGAGATAGGGGCAGGCGGCACCTATGTAGTCAGCTAGGGGTACGCAAGGCTATTTATATAATTTCTAAGTGAAGCAAGTGGGATCAACTTTGAGGGTGACTTGTGTGGTGCAGTGTAGTAATTATTCGTTAGTAATTAGGTGTGCCTTTAACGTTATCTTTATCTGCTCTTCCATACCCAATAGTTCATAGACATTTCCTTCTTTCCAGCTTATGCCTTAGTCTAGTTACTTTGATAATAGTATTGTTAGAATTATCATACTAGCCAGACTTTATGTCTGACCCCCTCTATTTCTATCCTTTCCCCCCCTCCAGGTCCTCAGGGTGGGCCCAGCTCTAGCGGAGTTTGATTGGATTGCTTTATCTCTCTTTTGGAAAGCTTGGACCGTTGAAGTAAAGTCCAGCTTGTTATCTTCTTTAATGACTATTTATGTAATGGGATTATGTATTTTGTTTTATCAAGATGGATATTGTACTTGACTCTAATTTATGGTTTTATGATGTAACAAACATGTTTAATTTCCGCTGCAATAAAATGAAGTTTTAGATTTCCAAGTACTACTTATTATCTGTCTTGTTGTAATTTTTCTGTTCTATATTCACTTAAAACCTCCACGGAAGTTAATGCATTCCCTTTGTGAGTGACATTAATGGACGTGGGGTGTTACGAAATCCTTTTTATATAAAGTATATATTTTCATAAAATATATTTTTAATCAAGTATATGTTAAAACAAAGAATATTTGTAAAAGATAAGAATTTGTAATATAAAGAATACTTCTCATTTAGAATCTTTTATATAAAGAATATTTTTATGATTATTTTAAAATATGGTTTTTAAAAGATTATTAGGATTTGTAATTATAATTTGTGATATGAAATAAATTGAAATGTGAAGTGGATTTATCGTGGACGGTGTTTTAAACGACATTTATCCTTTAATCCAATTTACATTGAAATTATTATTTGGAATTTATAAATCTATTTTATAGATTTGAAATAAGTGATCTTGTAATAATGATTTTTGATATCAAATCAAAACTGGAGTTTTAATAAATCTTTTAAGGAAGATTTAAGATTTTATTTTCAGAGTTTATCTTTGTTAAAATTAATGAGAATCTTCTAATATGAATATCTTGTTAAAAGAATATTCTGAGTTGGAATGTGGCGTAATGTGTGATTTTCCAATATTTACTTTTTAATCTCAAAATACGCGAGTTATTCAGAAAGACCGGGTTTAACCCATTTGGAATAATCATCACGACGATCAAGATTCGAAGATGAAGACGGTGATTGAAGACCAAAGGTTTTCACATCGTTGGGATGATGATGACTGGTATCTTGAATTGGGATTGGCCTTCCAAGGCAAGGTATTTGGTAATGGTCGAGCAAACGCATTTGGAGATCGACGGATACATTGTTTCGCTCAGACCCAGAGCGGACTTGTAAATGGATTGCGTGTCTGACATTGTATTCCTTTCTACTGTACTAGTTGAACGCTACTGATTATATATTTCTGTTTGGTGGTGAAGAATTTATTCTTTACTTATCACCCTTCTCTAAGACGTATGAGCTTAGAGGTTATATATATATTGGTAGATGATCAATAATATGGTAGGGTCTGACAATGTGACATGCTAAGATGCAAATGATCAAGGCTTTGTTGAAAAGCAGACCTTGTGCTTGATGATCGAAGCATAGTCTCTTTAGGCATAGCTTTGTGTATATCGTGACTTTGCGAGCCTCACACACCGGTTGAGTCTAAAACGGGAGAAGGGAACGCAGGGAGTGCACACGTTTCTTTCTAGCTAGAAGTGGTGTTGGGCTTTAACACGGCCCGACATTTGCTTATGTGGTTGTTGGAATTTTTGCGAGGCCTCGGTTTATTCTTATTGGTCGCCCTTGGCTGATTTGTAGATCCAATAGGATCAAGGAGCGTGTGTTCAGGCATAACTAATCCACTAAAGTATTTGTGGACCGGCCCTGGTGTATCCAAGGGTTCGCCAGTGTCCGAATCCTAAGACATTGCTAGAGTGTCTCGAATCGGTCAGGAGCTCCTCCCTAGCCTTGACTCCTGATGGAAACCCAATTTCCAATACGCCCTTGCGGTTTTGATTGTATAACTAGTATGGCGACATAGTAGATGGTATCTATGCCGTCTAGGATTGATATTATGTTTGAAATGTTAAATATCTATATATACACACTAATAATAATATCGTTTTTACGTATCAAGCATCTTTTGACCATTATAAGGTAAAACCCTATCCTATGGTGTGCGTTGCATTGTGTGATGGGACCTGGGCCTTATAATGGTTTCATTTTTCTAAAAAGCATTGCGTTATTTGACGATTTACTTTATTTATGCACTGGCAATCCAATGGAGTAAACCCGTTCCGCGTTAGCGGCATGGTCCTGTGATTAGCCTACTTATTAGATAAGTTAAGTTAAGAATTCTCACACCAGTCCCACGACTGACCTGTAGTTTGTTTCACTTTGCAAACTCGGGTGCCCTCTTTCCACACGGGCAGTCGAGTAGCTTTTTGCAGATATAGTTAACCAGGATCCTGGATTGAAGCCTGAAGCTGGGTCCAGAATATTGATAGCCTTCCGCTGAGATTAGTTCCGCTGCAATGTATTTAATTTATTGTAAATGTATCTTTCGCTGTATTATTTATCGATGTACTCTGATATTCTGTACTCTGATGTAACATTTATTTTTGATGTTATAAAAGTCTGTGTTGTTGTTCTGATGTATTGTATGCCCAAAGTTAACGTACGCGGGTTTTGAACGGTCTTGATCGATCTCGCGATCGATTGGGGTCGGGCAAAATCCCGGTCATTACAAAAGGGATCAATCATCATCCAAACACATGTAATCAATAACAGATTATATACCACATCATATATAACAATATATGAAAAACAGTATTATAAATATTGAGGAATCTAGTTGGATCCCTCCAACCTGTTTCTCTGCATCCACAGATGTTAAACAATATAAATAACATCGATTTCATTTCAATATGAAACATTCTGATAAATAGAATCAATATTTGATTAACGATTTATATATATATATATCGTTATCTATAATTTTAACCAATAAGTCAGCAATTCAACCAACCAACCATCACACAACAATCAATCATCATTTATCAATATTAGATTATATTTATAGAAATACAAACTGGCAGAGTTAGTGAGTTTTACTCACATTGGACGATCATCGTTAAATAACGCTAACTATCGGTGATTTGATTCAGATGTTCTATTTTCCCTGAAATTCTCACGGTTCTGAATCATTCCAAACTTCAAGGGCTCGTAGTATTCGCTACTGCGATTCCAACGTGACCGGTATCGTGAGATTATGACATTGTATGCAATAGTTATGAAATTTACAAGTTTATAAACTAAGTAAATTATTAAAACTATTATTTTCATTAAAATGGGCTCACCCATTTTCACCCACCGGCCCAACTCGCACTGTATAAACCCATGAAGCCCTCTACAGTTCTCTTCCTCACCATAAACAAAACCCGCTTCAGATATTCCTCAAACCATCACCGAATTCCTTCACCAGAACTCCTCTCCATAAAATAAAAACATTAAAATCACCTACATCACTCTCTTCACATTTTCCTTCCTTACGCTCAGCTTCTTCTCCTTTCCGGTCAAATAACCGAAGCTCCAGTAAAACGCATGCGAAGCCGATGCTTCAAACTCACCTTCCACCATCAAACTCTTCACGGAAATCCAAATGGCTAATCTCCTTCCCTTTGTGCAAGCATCGACATCCTCCCAACCATGCTCGACTCACTAGCCTCCTTGATATCGCGACATCCCTTTTGCTACTTCACAGCCACGAAATGGTGCAAACCAAATAGCCATCGGAACCCACGAGAATTTGTATACTTTTCCTCTTTGATCTTCTCAATCGAACTATGAAAACCAGTTTGCAAATCAATGCTTAAATTTCCTTAGAACAGCAACCCTGGTTATCGTTATTTACTTTCCAGCACACCAAATGTAGTTTGAGCCTACCAAAATTGGTATGCATGTGGAGATAAAGCACATAGGAATTCAGATTTATATTTATTTCGATTTATATATTTTTCTTTGAATTCTTTGGATTTTTATTTTGGACGACATTTGCTAGAAAAACATAGAAGCGGCAGTAGAGAGTATTGACCAGGGAAATAAGGGTTTTAGGAGGTCAAGTGTATTATATATAGAGGGTACTTTGGCTTACTTCAGAAGCTTCATGTTATTATATAAATTTTTATTGTACCGTTATTTGTATTTGTCTTCTAAAAATTCCTATGAACAAATACAATATCCAAATTCAATAAAAATGGACATGCAGCTATAGTTCGACATTACGGACCCAACAAAAATTGTTTCATTGAATTACAAATCAATTTGCTCACACAACGTATTTTTAAAGTCAAATTATTGACTGTTTTTCACATTTAAATTCCGTACAGCCACATACTGACTTCAAAAATCATGAAAATTGAAATTTAACAATAATTTAATATTCCAGAACCAACAAAATTAGTTTCATCGAAAACGGAGGTCGTTTGGAAAACAGGCTATTTATAAATCCTTGAATAAACCCATTTAAATATTGATATATTTAAAAATAATTAAATTAAATGTTAATAAATATTATTGTATATATATTCACATAGAATATTATATAACTCCAAAATAAATATATCAGGATTTATAACCCGATATTTCAAATCCAGTGTTAAATCGATACCCAATTTATATTAAAAATCTTTTTATAATATAAATAACTCGTTATAAATTATAAAGGAATTCCATAGCGACAGTTTTAAAATTTGAATTGGACATAACTCAAAATCTACACATTGAAATCTTGATTTTTCTCTTCCATTAGAAAAATACCGTTCAACAGATTCAAACGTTTCTTGTTTCACAGAATTCCAATTTAAAATGGATTTTGTATATTCATTTGAAGTTCAAAACTCCATTTTATGAACTAACGTGCCGTTACGAGCTCAATTTAAATTATATTATAATTATACGTTCAGACTTCATTTATAAATAAATTCGTTATTATAATCGAATTCTAAACTGAATTAAATTAGTTAAATGATTCAATTCACACAATATTTTGAATTCTACTATTTCCGACTATTTCAGAAATTAAACATATTAGTCTATTAATTAAATATTCCATATAATTTAATTAAACAACCATTTAATTCTCTGAATCACTATTTAAATAATTAAATAAATTAATTATTATACCGTAAAAATACGGGACGTTACAGGTTTGAAATAAATAATATGCTTTGTAAAACAATTAGCTTGATATAAAATAGATTTAAATAAGCAGATAGTTTGGAAAATAAGTTAACTGGGTATATAGGTTTTGCAAATGGTTTGAAATAAATAAATAAATAGGTTTTGGAAAAGTAAGTTTGAAAACAAAGATAATTAGGCTTGTAACCAATTAATCTAAACAATATAAATATTCTAATACCATAGTTTCAAATAAAATAGTTTTATAATGAACACTGCTTTTAAAAATAATCCAATCCAAATCAATTATCCAAAATTTCAAATTTCTTAACCATTGTCAGTTCAAATTTCGAGATTAAACTTAAATTTAACCTTAAAATTCAATTCATTTACATTTCGAGTCGGTCCCAAGGTTCAAATTAGCCCCTTGCTTGAGCTTCCATTTTCATTTTAGATTTCAACCAAGTTCATAGCCCAAATCTCAAATTCAACTGTACTCCGAATTGAATTAATTATTCAAATTTTCATTCAAATTATTTTGAGCTTATAACTCAAAATCCAAATCTCGCTTAAAATATTAAATTTATTCAACAAGCCGAGAAAATCGAACTACTACTCAATTCATTTGAGATTTAGATTCGGTAGTTTTCTTCGAGATATTCATTCGAGGTATACATATTATATTATTCTAATACAATAGGATGTATATCGTTCAACCCATACCCGCGATTCAATTCCGGGTTTTTCTTTCGATTATTCAAAAGTATACACATTTACAGGTCCCATCATGTTTCACAAATAAAACTTTGTTTGAAAAAAGCTGCCAAAGTGGTCTCCCCGACTTTGAGACTTGAAAATAAATTCCAGTGACGAAAAATTATCAATGAAATTGTTTCCTAGCAATAAAATGGGTTCTCCATTGGTATTTTCCTTTATGAAAATATTTTAGAAAGTTGCTTCAAACATTTCGAAAATACTAGTATACACCACTAGTTTTTTTTCAAAACCTTTGGAATCAATATCAAAATTTTGCTGAATCGCATTCTCAAGTTTAGTCACACGATCTTCTTTGTTATGACTTCCTTCATCTTATTCCATAATTTATCTTAACTTGGAATACACTTCTTATTTTTATTTTAATGGTTCGACATTCTTCCATTCATCGTACACCTCAACTTAATTGCAACAACCATTTATTCTTAAAACAAGTATTTCCAAAACACTCGATTCCAATTTCATTAGTAAATAATTAATTTATTCGCTTAGCTTATATTCACATTTCCGACAACCACGATAACTCGACAATGGATTTCGACAAAGGATTCAAGGATAAGAATTTGACAGTTTCAAATTTTCAAGCACGAACGGTTCGAATTCGATAAGCGAAAGTGTAACAACCCAGAATTTTGGAACCAATTTAAATTTTTTTATTTTAGCTATTTTAATGGATTTTGAATATTTAAAATGCTTTATTTTAAATAATAACAACTAAAAATTTATTTTGATCGAAGTTAGAACGTATAAATTTATTTTATTTATGAAACAAGCCTGAAATGGCGTGGTAGTTTGAAAATCCGATCTCAAATTTCAAATGAATGTACAGGATTCAAAATAAACCAGATTTTAGCAAAACCAGAAATATTAAAATCTATTTAATAATATCTTTCTAACGAAGTTAAGAAACTGATATTTCATAATGTACATTGAAAGTTATGTCTAGTTTAAAATTCAGAATAGTCGCTATGAAATTTATATATTTTTTAATATAATATATAGTCCTTAAAAATAGCCATTTTGCAAACGATCTTCGTTTTCGACGAAACCACTTTTGTTGGGTCCACAATGTCAAATTATTACTAGATTCCAATTTTCATAATTTTTGGAATTAATATGTGATCGTGGTGAATTTAAATGCGTTTGGTACTTTCAGTTTGAATTTAATCGACTGGAAAATGACCATTTTTCAAACGGTCTCCAAATTCGACGAAATTAGGTTTGGTAGGACAGTATCGTCAAAACATAGCTAGATTTATTTTTTTGGTAATTTTTGGAGTCAGTATGTGTCCCCGGTAAATTAAAATGTACGTCCAAAATTCAATATATTGATTTATATTTTAATTTTAATAAAAACTTATCAAAACAGTTGAATTGGCTTACGGGACATATCCCATTGTGTCCGGAATGGGGATACTTACTTAGGAACGACAGTCGTTGGGTTTGATTTAGAGTTCCTAAGGTTGAACAAGATATTTTCGAATTAAAATACTAATTAGATTATATATATATATGTATATATCTCAAGCCCTAATTTTCATTCGCTGGAAAAAATATTAAAAAGTCATGCCTCCATCTCAGAAAACCGACGACCTAAATCTCGCCTGCTTCCCCCTCCAAATCCGATTAGTCCATTCATTAATCCAAGAAACCAACAACTAGAGGGTCTTCAGTGTTTCGAGCTCTCCTTTCTGACCCGTGGTGATGATCGTTGGTTCGCCGTGGAGGCCGATTTCAGGCCCAAAACCGGCGCCATTTGCCATCAGTTTCCGTGACGTGGAGGCATTCGAATTAGCTAAGCCTGGGCACACTGGAGGAGCTCACAGCGGCGGAGGACGGGATGATACCTGATCCGGGTCCGACCAACTCCAGAGGCGGCGCAGCTAGGTCAAAGGAGATGAACGATTTTCGGTTGCTGAATGATGAATGCAGTGATTAAGGTAAAATCTAATTAGGATTTTAGTTAATTAATTAAAGAGTTATTACACCATATTTTATTCGAGATTCAAAAATGAATAACTTTGATTTAAAAATGTGATTTTAATTTATAAATATCATTGTTTTAAGAAAATAAAATAAATAAATAGGATGATTTTTAAAAGAAATAATGCGATATAAAAAAGATGATTTTTATATAGAAAACATTGTTTTAAAAAAGTAATTTTTATTGTGAAATAGTTTAAATAAAAATATGGATTTTTAAAATATAAATAGCACTATTAAAAATGGATTTTTAAAATAAAAATAGCATGGTTTTAAAAATATAAAAATGTGATTTTATATATATAAAGTTGAATTAAAAATTTGATTTTTAATTTAAATAGCGTTGTTTTAAAAATGGGATTTTTAAAACATATATTTAGCATTGTAAAAATGTGGTTTTTAATATAAACTGCATGAAACAGATTGCGTTGGAATCATAGTAAAGAACAGTACACAATAGAACAAATCCAAAGCCAAACCGTTAAATTAAAGACCGACGGAGTGCAAACCAAAGGTGAGAACTCCTTCTCACTCAAACTATTTTACAGTTAAATATATCCTAGGTTGCAAACGGGGGTTAGTAGCTCCTGACACTATTTATTGTACAAACCATGGTCGTTTGTTTGAATTGTATTATGGAAATTTGGATTGTGGCTGTAAAATTGATTGTGAATAAAAGATTTGAACAATAAAAATATCATTTTTATTGTATAAATGAACTATATAAAATAGTCAAGTGTTGAATAAAATATTTTATCGTTAAAAATATAATTTTTAACGTATATATGAACAACGCAAAATTTTCCTAAAATGAAAATAAATATTCATTTACAAATCGGACGATTTGTTTATGTACACCCATTTAACTGATATTGATTAGGACGATAAATTTTACACATCGCCCAACAACACGAATAATATTCAGTATTTGTTGGTTGAAACCCCACATGTGTATTGGGATGATATTTGGCGTACACTAATCCCAATTGTTTAGTTGTATGTCAATCGTTTGGTTGACAGACTATTGTAAGCGTTAACTATTTATATTTAATGCTTATGTGGTTGTTAAATGCACTCTGGATGTTGTATGAATTTTTAATGATAGTTTATCATTATTTTTGTATACATGCTATGTATAAAATCAATATAACTAAAATTATATGGTAATTAATTGAGTCTGATTCCAGTTCAAAATTAACGAATATTTTAAAATAATATTCAGTAAATATTGAAATGTGAATTCGTGTTAAGTAGTTAAATGCCATTTTAAAACAAATGGGATTTTCTGTTGATATTATTCATTTTATAATGAATCTCGAAAAGTGATTTCAAAATCTGATATTTTGAAAATATTATCATTTTAATATTATAATGATATAGAATATTCAATTTTGATTTAAAATTGAAACAGAAGTGGAAATCGTTTCTAAAACGAATTTATAAAATAGGTTTTAAAATGAAATCAAGTATATATATATTATATGTATACATCAATGGCTTGAATAGAACGCGCTGCGCAGCGACCGTTCGTGAATTTCGACCATTAACTTCAAATTGACATAATGAGAGACCCGACCGTTGGATTCACCTAAAACCGGAACCGTTGGGTTCGTATCGAATAGAGCTTTCCAATGAATACAAGATATTTGAAATCTGACAGTTGGATTTTAAGGTATGTCCAAATCAATTTCAGAAAAGGACGCTATGCAGGCAGTTCGGTGGCCATTATTGGAAACCGATTATACGGGCGATATTAAAATTATTAAAAATATGGAAAAATTTATGTAAATTCAGAATAAGGTTTTGCATGAAAAATTCCATATTTGAAAAGATAAAAATATATTTTTATTGAAATGAACTAGTTAATAACTAGAATAATAATCCATTTATTTTTTGAAATAAATAAATTGGACAGTGAAAATGGTTTTAAAATAACTAGAATTTTCCAATGTATAATTTGGATGGAAATCATCTTCGAAATATTTCGATATTGGATTCCGTAATTATACGGATATTGTTGAGGAATTTGAAAGATATATATATATATATATATATATATATATCGTTATTCCGAATACGATATTTGTTGGTTTCAGAATTTTATATTGAATATATGTCGATATAATTTCTATTCAGAGTCTTGTATTTGATATCAAATTGGATTTTGGGTTTGTCGTGAATGGTGTCTTTACTAACACTATTCTTAAACCCAGTTGAGAAAAGAATAAATCTTTAAATTAAGGTTTGGTGAAGTTTTCCAGTTAATTAATATTTAATTGGAATCAAATAAAAGAATTGGATTTTTGGGTTTATCATGAATGGTGTTTTAAATAACCTTTGTTCTTTAACCCAATTAACAGTGAAGAATATGACTTAGAATTTATAATCTCCAAATTAAGATTAATGGAATTTTCCAAAGTAAAGATTTCCAATTTAATATATTAAATTGGAATTGAATGGAATTCGATTTGGTAATCATCGAGATGAGCTTCTGTGAAGGAAGACCGTTACTATATATGGAATTTAAAAGGCTTTGCCATTATTTCATTTATATTGTTAGTCGGATACGGGAATTTATAACGGTTATATACTGTTATGATTTCTGTGTGGATTCCATTTTGATGGAAGGCGATTTTGGGTTTATCGTGAACGATGCTTTAAATGACGTTCGTTCTTTAACCTAGTAAAGGCAGGATTTATTTCCTAAATTTGAATAATCATTAAATAATGATTTTTAGATTAAAACTAAGTGGAGTTTTAAGAAATCCTCAATTAGATTGAAATGTGAATAAGGTAAATAAATTTGCCAAATTTGAGTAGTGTTCGAGAATGGAGTATCACCAGTTTTATTTCATGCGATGGTTAAATCTTTAATTTGATTTAAACGTGAAATGGTAATTGAATTTACCGATAACACAGTGGGTGTTAGATATGGAGTAATGCTAGTTTTGCTCCAAGGGATGAATAGGTTGGGATTGGGATAATGAAAAAAAGATTACTTCGATATGGCTCGTTAGTCCCGACTAGTTGGAGAAACCTTAATTTGGTTTAGACTTGAAAAGATAATGAAATCTTTTGAAATGATATCCAAAGGAAGATTCAAGAATAAATTCAAAAGAATTTATCTTTAATAAAATTAATGGGAACCTTTTCCTAAAGATATGAATATTTGAATAAAAGAATATTATAGATTGGAATGAGGCGTATGTTGTGTTTTTATAGCACTTGTTTACAAGATACGCGAGTTATTCGGAAAGACCGGGTTTGTCCCGTTCAGAATAATTGATACGACGATAAGTCGACGATGAAGACGGTGGTTGAAGATTGGAGATCTTTACATCATTTGGATGATTACTGATGTCTTGATTGGGCTGTACACCCAAGACAAGGTAATAAGTGGTGATCGTCCAGACGTACATGGAGATCGACGGGACATGCGAGGACCTCTCTCCTGTATTAGACATATGGGACGAGGAATAAGGTGCCTCCGGTTTCGTTCAAACCTAGAACGAACTTGTAAATGGATAGTGTGTCTGACATTGTATTCCTTTATTCTGTATTCGTTGATCTCCGCTAAATATATATCTATTTCGTGGCGGAGTATTTATTCTTTTGCTTAACACCCTTCTCTGAGACGTATGAGCTTAGAGGTTATATATTGGCAGAAATCAGTGGTACATTATGGATTGACTATGTGGCATGCTGAGTAGCATGGATCAAGGCTTTTGTTGAAAAGCAGAGTCTTGTGGTTGATGATCAAAGCATGACTTTAAATAGCATAGCTTTGTTTATAGCGTTAATTCGCGAGCTTCACACCCAGTATGAACAAAAAACGGGATGAAGGACGGTAGGGAGGACAGTGCGTTTCTTTCTAGCTAGGAGTGGTGTCATGGTATGGAACTCAGACATTTTTACTTATGTCAATGATGGAAAGCGAAGTGCCTCGGATTTGAGTCCCTAGTGGCTCTTGATACCGTCGACATACTAACCAGATTTACACCCCCATAGGGTGGGGAAACGTGTGTTTAGGAATTACTAATCCAGTAACAAATGAGTGGACCGGCTTTGCATTTTCCTAAGAGCTCGACTAAGTACGAGTCCTGAAACATGACCTAGATTGTCTGGAATTCGGTAAGGACGATCCCTTACCTTAGTTCATGATGGAAATCCAACTTCCAATACGTGATTTTTCGGTTTTAATTGTAGAACTAGTATGGCGACATGATATATGGTACCCATGCCGTCTATGGTTGATACATTTATATTTGAAGTTGTTTTAAACACTATGCACTTATAATGGTATCAAATGATTTGTTTTAAATGTATTAAGCATGTTTGGCTATTATAAGGGAAAACTCTATCCTTCAGCTTGCGTTGCATTGTGTGATGGGACTTGAGTCTTATAATAACTTCATTTTTCGAAAAGCATTGCACTGTTTATACAATGTTTCATGCACTGGTATTCTTAGGAGAAAACCCGTTCTGTGTTATACGGCGTGGTCCCTGGATTTACTTTATTTATAAAGTAAAGTTTTAAATAACTGTTTTAGTTCTCAATCCTGTCCCATGACTGACCTAGAGTTTATTTTTTTAACCTAAACTCTGGGTGCCTATATTTTCCACATGGGCAGCTTGTAGTTTTGGTTTTGCAGATTTGTTTTCACAGGATCCTGCTTTACAGTTGGAGCTATATTCGAAAAGCTCTGTATCCGTGTACTTCATTCAGTTGGGTTATGTATTTTTTTTTGCTGCTATGTAATGTATTTTAAATCTCTGATATTTTTCTTCTGTATATCATTTATTCATACTATGTTATATTCTTATACTCTGATGTAAATTGTCGTAATAGCAACGAAATGTTCAATTGTTTGTGTTCTGATTTGTCGTGTTCTCAACTCAATCCGGGTTTTCCCGTAAGGGCGAGTTTGGGTCGTTTCATCATGATATCAGAGCTTTGGTTTACAGAGTTCGAGAACAAGACACATTAGAACCGAACAAAAGAATTCATCAGAGATTGGATTAGTAATATCCAATGAGAATGACTCGTTAGACAGGGTTAGTAATGCCCTAGAATGAGTTGGAAGAGTGTACTTTTTAAAATAAAAATGAAAACAAATTTTGTTTTTAAGATTTAAACCTTATTATACATATTTGAATATTTTATTTTAAATTGATTTGGACTATCGGGTATATGAAGATTTTGCATATATTCCTAGCTAGCGTGTATACAAAGTCTTAAATATACTAGACGGAAATAGAATCACACTTTAGTTGCCCGGACATGATTCTGAGGATGGCGCGCCATCATCAGTATTTATGTTCGAGCTTCGAAAGTGGGATATCCATATATTTCCAATTGACTGGTGAGAGAACCAAAACATAGTTAGAATTTATTGTAGTGATTTGGCACTGAAAATATGATTTTTGACTATGTATTAAAGTTATGTGTTTGAAAAGTTAATCAACTAATTGATTGCTGGTTGTGATGTTTGATTATCAGTTTAACTAATAAAAATATTGGAATGATAATTAATTTAAACCACTATGAGAATGAAAGGTAAATTTAGCCAAATTGAATTTATTACTGAACTGAATTAAAAATTGGTTGCAATTGCATACATGTACATGTATATATATTGAACAGGTCATAGCATGGAAGCTAAGAAGTGGAATAAAATTGTATGCTCGACAAATAGGTACATGTTTACTGTATTTCTTGGGGTTTGAGGATTTTATGAGCCGATTGGAAAGCCGCTTGGCTTTTTCTTTTTCATTTTGGTTGATGAGGGCCCTGTGAGGTAAGTGTGGTTTTAATGGTCTCCCCATACAAAGGAGGTTATGGCGAAATTTTTCGAAAATTTAGGGAGTTAGCCAAATTTTTGAAGAATTTAAAATTCTTAGAAAATGAAAATTTGAAGAATGAAAGTTGAGTTAGTTAGTTAAACAACTTTTAGCTCCGTTCCTTTCGAGGACGAAAAGATTTTAAGTGGGGGAGATTGTAACAACCCGGAATTTCTAAACCAATTAAATTTTTTTATTTTAGCTATTTTAATGGATTTTGAATGTTTAAAATGGTTTATTTTAAATAATGACAACTAAAAATTTATTTTGATCGAAGTTAGAACGTATAAATTTATATTAATTATAAAATGAGCCTGAAATAGTGCAGTAGTTTGAAATTTCGATTTCAAATTTCAAATGAATGTACAAGACTCAAAATAAACCGGATTACAGTAAAACCAGAAATATTTGAATCTGTTTAATAATATCTTTCTAACGAAGTTAAGAAACTGAGATTTCATAATGTAAACTGAAAGTTATGTCCGGTTTAAAATTCAGAATAGTCGCTATGGAATTTATATATTTTTTATTATAATATATAGCCTTTAAAAATAGCCATTTGTTAAACGACCTCTGTTTTCGATGAAACCACTTTTGTTGGATCCGGAATGTCAAATTATTGCTAGATTCCAATTTTCATAATTTTTGGAATTAATATGTGAGCGTGGTGAATTTAAACGCGTTTGGTACTTTCAGTTTGAATTTAATCAACTGGAAAATGACCATATTTCAAACAGTCTCCAAATTCAACGAAATTAGTTTTGTTAGGATCATATCATCAAAACATAGCTAGATTTATTTTTTGGAAAATTTTGGAGTCAGTATGTGGCCCCGATAAATTAAAATGTATGTTTAAAATTCAATATATTGATTTTTATTTTTATTTTGACAAGAACTAATAAAAACAGTTGAATTGGCTTACGGGACATATCCCATTATGTCCAGAATGGGGTACTTAGCTAGGAACAATAGTCACTGGGTTTGATTTGGAGTTCTTAAGGTTAAACAAGATATTTTCGAATTAAAATATTAATTAGATTATATAAATATATATAAATCTCAAGCCATAATTTTCATTCGCTGGAAAAAATTAAAAAGTTGCGCCTCCATCTCAGAAAACCGACGACCAAAATCTCGCCTGCTTCCTCCGCCAAATCCAATCAATCCATTCATTAATCCAAGAAACCATCAACTAGAGGATCTTCAGCATTTCGAGCCCTCCCTCCTGACCAGTGGTGATGATCATTAGTTCGTCGTGGAGGCCGATTTCAGGCCCAAAACCAGCGCCGTTCACCATCAGTTTCGCGATGTGGAGGCATTCGAATTGGCTGAGCCTGGGCGCACTGGCAGAGCACACAACGACGACGAAGGGGCCGACACCTGATCCGGGTCCGACCAACTCCAGGGGCGGCGCGGCAGGGTCAGAGGAGATGAATGATTTTCAGTTGCTGAACGATGAATGTAGTGATTAAGGTAAAAGCTAATTAGGATTTTAGTTAATTAATTATAGCGTTAATTACACCATATTTTATTCGAGATTCAAAAATGAATATCTTTGTTTTAAAAATGTGTTTTTTAATCTATAACAGCATTGTTTTAAAAAAATAAAAAAAATAAACAGGAAGATTTTTAAAAGAAATAACGCTATATAAAAAAGGTGGTTTTTATATAGAAAATATTGTTTTAAAAACGTAATTTTTATTATGAAAAAGTTTAAATAAAAACATGGATTTTTAAAATATAAATAGTGCTATTAAAAGTGGATTTTTAAAATAAAAATAGCACGGTTTTAAAAATATAAAAATGTGATTTTTATATATAAAGAGTTGAATTAAAAATGTGATTTTTAATTTAAATAGCGTTGTTTTAAAAATGGGATTTTTAAAATATATTTAGCATTGTAAAAATATGGTTTTTAATATAAACTGTGTGAAACGGATTGCGTTGGATCACGGTAAAGAACACTACGCACCGGAACAAATCCAAATCCAAATCGTTAAATTAAAGATTGACGAAGTGGAAACCAAAGGTGAGAACTCCTTCTCACTCGAACTATTTTACGGTTAAATATATCCTAGGTTGCGGATGGGGCTTAGTAGCTCCTGACACAATTTATTGTATAAACCATGGTCGTTTGTTTGAATTGTATTGTGGAAATTTGGATTGTGGCCGTAAAATTGATTGTGAATAAAATATTAAAATAATAAAAATATCAAGTTTATTGTATAAATGAACTATATAAAATATTCAAATGTTGAATAAAATATTTTATTGTTAAAAATATAATTTTTAACGTATATATGAACGGCGTAAAATTCCCCTGAAATGAAAATAAATATTCATTTACAAATCAGACGATTTGTTTATGTACACCCATTTAACTGATATTGATTGGAACGATAAATTTTACACATCGCCCAACTGCACAAATAATATTCAGTATTAGTTGGTTGAAACCCCACACGGGTATTGGATGATATTTGGCGTACACTAATCCCAATTGTTTAGTTGTATGTCAATCGATTGGTTGACAGACCGTTGTAAGTGTTAATTATTTATATTTAATGCTTATGCAGTTGTAAAATTCTCTCTGGATGTTGTATGAATTTTTAATGATTGTTTATCATTATTGTTTTATACATGCTATGTATAAAATCCATATAACTGAAACTATGTGGTAATTGATTGAGTCTGATTCCAGTTCAAAATTAACAAATATTTTAAAATAATATTCAGCAAATATTGAAATGTGAAGCCGTGTTAAGTAGTTAAATGCCATTTTAACACGAACGGGATTTTCTGTCGATTTTATTCATTTTATAACGAATATAGAAAAGTGATTTCAAAATCTGATATTTTGAAAATATTATCTTTTTAATATTATAATGATATAGAATATTCAATTTTGATTTAAAATTGAAATAGAAGTGGAAATCGTTTATAAAACAAATTTAAAAACGAATTTATAAAATATGTTAAAACGAGATCGAATTATATATTATATATATATATATATGTATATATATTAATGGCTTGAGTAGAACGCGTCGCGTAACGATCGTCCGCGACATTCGGCTATTAATTCAAATGGACGTAACGGGAGATCCGACCGTTGGATTCTCCTAAAATTGGAATCGTTGGGTTCGTATCGAAAAGTGATTTCCAATGAATGCAAGAGATTTGAAATCTAATGGTCGGATTTTAAGATATTTCCAAATCAATTTCAGAAAAGGTCGCTAGGAATGTAGATCGGTGGCCGTTATTGGAAACAAATTGTACGGGCGATATTAAAATTATTAAATATATGGAAAAATTATGTAAATTCAGAATAAGGTTTTGGAAAGATTTTGGATGAAAAATTCCACATTTGAAAAGATAAAAATATAATTTTATCAAAATGAACTAATTGGTAACTAGAATAATAATCCATTTATTTTTAGAAATAAATTAATTGGACATTAAAAATGGTTTTAAAATAACCAGAATTTTCCAACAAATAAATCAAATGGATTTGGATGGAAATCATCTTCGGAATATCTCGATATTGGATTTCGTATTTATACGGATATTGTTGAGGAATTTGGAAGATATATATATATATATCGTTATTCCCAATACGATATTTGTTGGTTTAAGAATTTGATAATGAATATAAGCCGATATAATTTTTATTCAGAGCCTTGTCTTTGATATCAAATTGGATTTTGGGTTTGTCGTGAATGATGTCTTTACTAACACTGTTCCTAAACCCAGTTGAGAAAAGAATAAATCTTTAAATTAAGGTTGGTGAAGTTTTCCAATTAATTAATATTTAATTGGAATCGAATAAAAGAATTGATTTTTTTGGGTTTATCGCGAATGGTGTTTTAAATAACATTTGTTCTTTAACCTAATTAACAGTGAAAATATGACTTGGAATTTATAATATTCAAATTAAGTTAGATGGAATTTTCCAAAGTAAAGATTTTCAATTTAATATATTAAATTGGAATTGAATGGAATTCGATTTGGTAATAATCGAGATGAGCTACTGTGAAGGAAGACCGTTACTATATATGGAATTTAAAAGGCTTTGCCGTTATTCCATTTATATTGTTAGTCAGATACGGGAATTTATATTGCTTATATACTGTTATGATTTCCGTGTAGATTCCATTTTGATGGAAGACGATTTTGGGTTTATCATGTACGATGTTTTAAATGACGTTCGTTCTTTAACCCAGTAAAGACATGATTTATTTACTAAATTTGAATAATCATTAAATAATGATTTTTGGAGATTAAAACTAAGTGACGTTTTAAGAAATCTTTAATTAGATTGAAATGCGAATAAGGTAATTAAATTTGCCAAATTTGAGAAGTGTTCGAGAATGGAGTATCACTAATTTTACTTTATGCGATGGTTAAATTGAAACGACCCGAACTCCCCTGGCCTACGAAGAGAAGGGAAAGAGCGGATTGTTCAAGAACAAGACACAAAATAGAACGCAGACGGGAGAACATTTCATTGTATATTACAACAATGCATCAGATTACAAGAATATACAGAGTATAAATGAATATTACACAGAAATATCAGAGATTTAAATTTCATTTAAATACATAGCAGCGAAAAATAATACAATACACAACTAGAAGAGATATACGGATACAAAGCTTTCCGGATATCATTCCAGCTGTAAACCAGGATCCTGTGAATATAAATCTGCAAAACCAAAACTACTAGCTGCCCGTGTCAAAATAGGGGCACCCAGAGTTTAGGTTAAAACAATAAACTCCAGGTCAGTCATGTGACTGGTGTGAGAACTAAAACAGTTGTAAATCTTTATTTTAAAGTTCGGTAAATCAAGGGACCACGCCGTATAACACGGAACGGGTTTCCTCCCAAGAATACCAGTGCATAAAACGAACAGCGCAATGCTAAGTAGAGAAAAATGAAGCTGTTATAAGACCCAGGTCCCATCACACAATGCAACGCAAGCCGGAGGATAGGGTTTTTACCTTATAATAGCCAAGAATGCTTGATACGTTTAAAATTCAGAATAGTCGCTATGAAATTTATATATTTTTTAATATAATATATAGTCCTTAAAAATAGCCATTTTGCAAACGATCTTCGTTTTCGACGAAACCACTTTTGTTGGGTCCACAATGTCAAATTATTACTAGATTCCAATTTTCATAATTTTTGGAATTAATATGTGATCGTGGTGAATTTAAATGCGTTTGGTACTTTCAGTTTGAATTTAATCGACTGGAAAATGACCATTTTTCAAACGGTCTCCAAATTCGACGAAATTAGGTTTGGTAGGACAGTATCGTCAAAACATAGCTAGATTTATTTTTTTGGTAATTTTTGGAGTCAGTATGTGTCCCCGGTAAATTAAAATGTACGTCCAAAATTCAATATATTGATTTATATTTTAATTTTAATAAAAACTTATCAAAACAGTTGAATTGGCTTACGGGACATATCCCATTGTGTCCGGAATGGGGATACTTACTTAGGAACGACAGTCGTTGGGTTTGATTTAGAGTTCCTAAGGTTGAACAAGATATTTTCGAATTAAAATACTAATTAGATTATATATATATATATATATATGTATATATCTCAAGCCCTAATTTTCATTCGCTGGAAAAAATATTAAAAAGTCATGCCTCCATCTCAGAAAACCGACGACCTAAATCTCGCCTGCTTCCCCCTCCAAATCCGATTAGTCCATTCATTAATCCAAGAAACCAACAACTAGAGGGTCTTCAGTGTTTCGAGCTCTCCTTTCTGACCCGTGGTGATGATCGTTGGTTCGCCGTGGAGGCCGATTTCAGGCCCAAAACCGGCGCCATTTGCCATCAGTTTCCGTGACGTGGAGGCATTCGAATTAGCTAAGCCTGGGCACACTGGAGGAGCTCACAGCGGCGGAGGACGGGATGATACCTGATCCGGGTCCGACCAACTCCAGAGGCGGCGCAGCTAGGTCAAAGGAGATGAACGATTTTCGGTTGCTGAATGATGAATGCAGTGATTAAGGTAAAATCTAATTAGGATTTTAGTTAATTAATTAAAGAGTTATTACACCATATTTTATTCGAGATTCAAAAATGAATAACTTTGATTTAAAAATGTGATTTTAATTTATAAATAGCATTGTTTTAAGAAAATAAAATAAATAAATAGGATGATTTTTAAAAGAAATAATGCGATATAAAAAAGATGATTTTTATATAGAAAACATTGTTTTAAAAAAGTAATTTTTATTGTGAAATAGTTTAAATAAAAATATGGATTTTTAAAATATAAATAGCACTATTAAAAATGGATTTTTAAAATAAAAATAGCATGGTTTTAAAAATATAAAAATGTGATTTTATATATATAAAGTTGAATTAAAAATTTGATTTTTAATTTAAATAGCGTTGTTTTAAAAATGGGATTTTTAAAACATATATTTAGCATTGTAAAAATGTGGTTTTTAATATAAACTGCATGAAACAGATTGCGTTGGAATCATAGTAAAGAACAGTACACAATAGAACAAATCCAAAGCCAAACCGTTAAATTAAAGACCGACGGAGTGCAAACCAAAGGTGAGAACTCCTTCTCACTCAAACTATTTTACAGTTAAATATATCCTAGGTTGCAAACGGGGGTTAGTAGCTCCTGACACTATTTATTGTACAAACCATGGTCGTTTGTTTGAATTGTATTATGGAAATTTGGATTGTGGCTGTAAAATTGATTGTGAATAAAAGATTTGAACAATAAAAATATCATTTTTATTGTATAAATGAACTATATAAAATAGTCAAGTGTTGAATAAAATATTTTATCGTTAAAAATATAATTTTTAACGTATATATGAACAACGCAAAATTTTCCTAAAATGAAAATAAATATTCATTTACAAATCGGACGATTTGTTTATGTACACCCATTTAACTGATATTGATTAGGACGATAAATTTTACACATCGCCCAACAACACGAATAATATTCAGTATTTGTTGGTTGAAACCCCACATGTGTATTGGGATGATATTTGGCGTACACTAATCCCAATTGTTTAGTTGTATGTCAATCGTTTGGTTGACAGACTATTGTAAGCGTTAACTATTTATATTTAATGCTTATGTGGTTGTTAAATGCACTCTGGATGTTGTATGAATTTTTAATGATAGTTTATCATTATTTTTGTATACATGCTATGTATAAAATCAATATAACTAAAATTATATGGTAATTAATTGAGTCTGATTCCAGTTCAAAATTAACGAATATTTTAAAATAATATTCAGTAAATATTGAAATGTGAATTCGTGTTAAGTAGTTAAATGCCATTTTAAAACAAATGGGATTTTCTGTTGATATTATTCATTTTATAATGAATCTCGAAAAGTGATTTCAAAATCTGATATTTTGAAAATATTATCATTTTAATATTATAATGATATAGAATATTCAATTTTGATTTAAAATTGAAACAGAAGTGGAAATCGTTTCTAAAACGAATTTATAAAATAGGTTTTAAAATGAAATCAAGTATATATATATATTATATGTATACATCAATGGCTTGAATAGAACGCGCTGCGCAGCGACCGTTCGTGAATTTCGACCATTAACTTCAAATTGACATAATGAGAGACCCGACCGTTGGATTCACCTAAAACCGGAACCGTTGGGTTCGTATCGAATAGAGCTTTCCAATGAATACAAGATATTTGAAATCTGACAGTTGGATTTTAAGGTATGTCCAAATCAATTTCAGAAAAGGACGCTATGCAGGCAGTTCGGTGGCCATTATTGGAAACCGATTATACGGGCGATATTAAAATTATTAAAAATATGGAAAAATTTATGTAAATTCAGAATAAGGTTTTGCATGAAAAATTCCATATTTGAAAAGATAAAAATATATTTTTATTGAAATGAACTAGTTAATAACTAGAATAATAATCCATTTATTTTTTGAAATAAATAAATTGGACAGTGAAAATGGTTTTAAAATAACTAGAATTTTCCAATGTATAATTTGGATGGAAATCATCTTCGAAATATTTCGATATTGGATTCCGTAATTATACGGATATTGTTGAGGAATTTGAAAGATATATATATATATATATATATATATATATATCGTTATTCCGAATACGATATTTGTTGGTTTCAGAATTTTATATTGAATATATGTCGATATAATTTCTATTCAGAGTCTTGTATTTGATATCAAATTGGATTTTGGGTTTGTCGTGAATGGTGTCTTTACTAACACTATTCTTAAACCCAGTTGAGAAAAGAATAAATCTTTAAATTAAGGTTTGGTGAAGTTTTCCAGTTAATTAATATTTAATTGGAATCAAATAAAAGAATTGGATTTTTGGGTTTATCATGAATGGTGTTTTAAATAACCTTTGTTCTTTAACCCAATTAACAGTGAAGAATATGACTTAGAATTTATAATCTCCAAATTAAGATTAATGGAATTTTCCAAAGTAAAGATTTCCAATTTAATATATTAAATTGGAATTGAATGGAATTCGATTTGGTAATCATCGAGATGAGCTTCTGTGAAGGAAGACCGTTACTATATATGGAATTTAAAAGGCTTTGCCATTATTTCATTTATATTGTTAGTCGGATACGGGAATTTATAACGGTTATATACTGTTATGATTTCTGTGTGGATTCCATTTTGATGGAAGGCGATTTTGGGTTTATCGTGAACGATGCTTTAAATGACGTTCGTTCTTTAACCTAGTAAAGGCAGGATTTATTTCCTAAATTTGAATAATCATTAAATAATGATTTTTAGATTAAAACTAAGTGGAGTTTTAAGAAATCTTCAATTAGATTGAAATGTGAATAAGGTAAATAAATTTGCCAAATTTGAGTAGTGTTCGAGAATGGAGTATCACCAGTTTTATTTCATGCGATGGTTAAATCTTTAATTTGATTTAAACGTGAAATGGTAATTGAATTTACCGATAACACAGTGGGTGTTAGATATGGAGTAATGCTAGTTTTGCTCCAAGGGATGAATAGGTTGGGATTGGGATAATGAAAAAAAGATTACTTCGATATGGCTCGTTAGTCCCGACTAGTTGGAGAAACCTTAATTTGGTTTAGACTTGAAAAGATAATGAAATCTTTTGAAATGATATCCAAAGGAAGATTCAAGAATAAATTCAAAAGAATTTATCTTTAATAAAATTAATGGGAACCTTTTCCTAAAGATATGAATATTTGAATAAAAGAATATTATAGATTGGAATGAGGCGTATGTTGTGTTTTTATAGCACTTGTTTACAAGATACGCGAGTTATTCGGAAAGACCGGGTTTGTCCCGTTCAGAATAATTGATACGACGATAAGTCGACGATGAAGACGGTGGTTGAAGATTGGAGATCTTTACATCATTTGGATGATTACTGATGTCTTGATTGGGCTGTACACCCAAGACAAGGTAATAAGTGGTGATCGTCCAGACGTACATGGAGATCGACGGGACATGCGAGGACCTCTCTCCTGTATTAGACATATGGGACGAGGAATAAGGTGCCTCCGGTTTCGTTCAAACCTAGAACGAACTTGTAAATGGATAGTGTGTCTGACATTGTATTCCTTTATTCTGTATTCGTTGATCTCCGCTAAATATATATCTATTTCGTGGCGGAGTATTTATTCTTTTGCTTAACACCCTTCTCTGAGACGTATGAGCTTAGAGGTTATATATTGGCAGAAATCAGTGGTACATTATGGATTGACTATGTGGCATGCTGAGTAGCATGGATCAAGGCTTTTGTTGAAAAGCAGAGTCTTGTGGTTGATGATCAAAGCATGACTTTAAATAGCATAGCTTTGTTTATAGCGTTAATTCGCGAGCTTCACACCCAGTATGAACAAAAAACGGGATGAAGGACGGTAGGGAGGACAGTGCGTTTCTTTCTAGCTAGGAGTGGTGTCATGGTATGGAACTCAGACATTTTTACTTATGTCAATGATGGAAAGCGAAGTGCCTCGGATTTGAGTCCCTAGTGGCTCTTGATACCGTCGACATACTAACCAGATTTACACCCCCATAGGGTGGGGAAACGTGTGTTTAGGAATTACTAATCCAGTAACAAATGAGTGGACCGGCTTTGCATTTTCCTAAGAGCTCGACTAAGTACGAGTCCTGAAACATGACCTAGATTGTCTGGAATTCGGTAAGGACGATCCCTTACCTTAGTTCATGATGGAAATCCAACTTCCAATACGTGATTTTTCGGTTTTAATTGTAGAACTAGTATGGCGACATGATATATGGTACCCATGCCGTCTATGGTTGATACATTTATATTTGAAGTTGTTTTAAACACTATGCACTTATAATGGTATCAAATGATTTGTTTTAAATGTATTAAGCATGTTTGGCTATTATAAGGGAAAACTCTATCCTTCAGCTTGCGTTGCATTGTGTGATGGGACTTGAGTCTTATAATAACTTCATTTTTCGAAAAGCATTGCACTGTTTATACAATGTTTCATGCACTGGTATTCTTAGGAGAAAACCCGTTCTGTGTTATACGGCGTGGTCCCTGGATTTACTTTATTTATAAAGTAAAGTTTTAAATAAGTGTTTTAGTTCTCAATCCTGTCCCATGACTGACCTAGAGTTTATTTTTTTAACCTAAACTCTGGGTGCCTATATTTTCCACATGGGCAGCTTGTAGTTTTGGTTTTGCAGATTTGTTTTCACAGGATCCTGCTTTACAGTTGGAGCTATATTCGAAAAGCTCTGTATCCGTGTACTTCATTCAGTTGGGTTATGTATTTTTTTTTGCTGCTATGTAATGTATTTTAAATCTCTGATATTTTTCTTCTGTATATCATTTATTCATACTATGTTATATTCTTATACTCTGATGTAAATTGTCGTAATAGCAACGAAATGTTCAATTGTTTGTGTTCTGATTTGTCGTGTTCTCAACTCAATCCGGGTTTTCCCGTAAGGGCGAGTTTGGGTCGTTTCATCATGATATCAGAGCTTTGGTTTACAGAGTTCGAGAACAAGACACATTAGAACCGAACAAAAGAATTCATCAGAGATTGGATTAGTAATATCCAATGAGAATGACTCGTTAGACAGGGTTAGTAATGCCCTAGAATGAGTTGGAAGAGTGTACTTTTTAAAATAAAAATGAAAACAAATTTTGTTTTTAAGATTTAAACCTTATTATACATATTTGAATATTTTATTTTAAATTGATTTGGACTATCGGGTATATGAAGATTTTGCATATATTCCTAGCTAGCGTGTATACAAAGTCTTAAATATACTAGACGGAAATAGAATCACACTTTAGTTGCCCGGACATGATTCTGAGGATGGCGCGCCATCATCAGTATTTATGTTCGAGCTTCGAAAGTGGGATATCCATATATTTCCAATTGACTGGTGAGAGAACCAAAACATAGTTAGAATTTATTGTAGTGATTTGGCACTGAAAATATGATTTTTGACTATGTATTAAAGTTATGTGTTTGAAAAGTTAATCAACTAATTGATTGCTGGTTGTGATGTTTGATTATCAGTTTAACTAATAAAAATATTGGAATGATAATTAATTTAAACCACTATGAGAATGAAAGGTAAATTTAGCCAAATTGAATTTATTACTGAACTGAATTAAAAATTGGTTGCAATTGCATACATGTACATGTATATATATTGAACAGGTCATAGCATGGAAGCTAAGAAGTGGAATAAAATTGTATGCTCGACAAATAGGTACATGTTTACTGTATTTCTTGGGGTTTGAGGATTTTATGAGCCGATTGGAAAGCCGCTTGGCTTTTTCTTTTTCATTTTGGTTGATGAGGGCCCTGTGAGGTAAGTGTGGTTTTAATGGTCTCCCCATACAAAGGAGGTTATGGCGAAATTTTTCGAAAATTTAGGGAGTTAGCCAAATTTTTGAAGAATTTAAAATTCTTAGAAAATGAAAATTTGAAGAATGAAAGTTGAGTTAGTTAGTTAAACAACTTTTAGCTCCGTTCCTTTCGAGGACGAAAAGATTTTAAGTGGGGGAGATTGTAACAACCCGGAATTTCTAAACCAATTAAATTTTTTTATTTTAGCTATTTTAATGGATTTTGAATGTTTAAAATGGTTTATTTTAAATAATGACAACTAAAAATTTATTTTGATCGAAGTTAGAACGTATAAATTTATATTAATTATAAAATGAGCCTGAAATAGTGCAGTAGTTTGAAATTTCGATTTCAAATTTCAAATGAATGTACAAGACTCAAAATAAACCGGATTACAGTAAAACCAGAAATATTTGAATCTGTTTAATAATATCTTTCTAACGAAGTTAAGAAACTGAGATTTCATAATGTAAACTGAAAGTTATGTCCGGTTTAAAATTCAGAATAGTCGCTATGGAATTTATATATTTTTTATTATAATATATAGCCTTTAAAAATAGCCATTTGTTAAACGACCTCTGTTTTCGATGAAACCACTTTTGTTGGATCCGGAATGTCAAATTATTGCTAGATTCCAATTTTCATAATTTTTGGAATTAATATGTGAGCGTGGTGAATTTAAACGCGTTTGGTACTTTCAGTTTGAATTTAATCAACTGGAAAATGACCATATTTCAAACAGTCTCCAAATTCAACGAAATTAGTTTTGTTAGGATCATATCATCAAAACATAGCTAGATTTATTTTTTGGAAAATTTTGGAGTCAGTATGTGGCCCCGATAAATTAAAATGTATGTTTAAAATTCAATATATTGATTTTTATTTTTATTTTGACAAGAACTAATAAAAACAGTTGAATTGGCTTACGGGACATATCCCATTATGTCCAGAATGGGGTACTTAGCTAGGAACAATAGTCACTGGGTTTGATTTGGAGTTCTTAAGGTTAAACAAGATATTTTCGAATTAAAATATTAATTAGATTATATAAATATATATAAATCTCAAGCCATAATTTTCATTCGCTGGAAAAAATTAAAAAGTTGCGCCTCCATCTCAGAAAACCGACGACCAAAATCTCGCCTGCTTCCTCCGCCAAATCCAATCAATCCATTCATTAATCCAAGAAACCATCAACTAGAGGATCTTCAGCATTTCGAGCCCTCCCTCCTGACCAGTGGTGATGATCATTAGTTCGTCGTGGAGGCCGATTTCAGGCCCAAAACCAGCGCCGTTCACCATCAGTTTCGCGATGTGGAGGCATTCGAATTGGCTGAGCCTGGGCGCACTGGCAGAGCACACAACGACGACGAAGGGGCCGACACCTGATCCGGGTCCGACCAACTCCAGGGGCGGCGCGGCAGGGTCAGAGGAGATGAATGATTTTCAGTTGCTGAACGATGAATGTAGTGATTAAGGTAAAAGCTAATTAGGATTTTAGTTAATTAATTATAGCGTTAATTACACCATATTTTATTCGAGATTCAAAAATGAATATCTTTGTTTTAAAAATGTGTTTTTTAATCTATAACAGCATTGTTTTAAAAAAATAAAAAAAATAAACAGGAAGATTTTTAAAAGAAATAACGCTATATAAAAAAGGTGGTTTTTATATAGAAAATATTGTTTTAAAAACGTAATTTTTATTATGAAAAAGTTTAAATAAAAACATGGATTTTTAAAATATAAATAGTGCTATTAAAAGTGGATTTTTAAAATAAAAATAGCACGGTTTTAAAAATATAAAAATGTGATTTTTATATATAAAGAGTTGAATTAAAAATGTGATTTTTAATTTAAATAGCGTTGTTTTAAAAATGGGATTTTTAAAATATATTTAGCATTGTAAAAATATGGTTTTTAATATAAACTGTGTGAAACGGATTGCGTTGGATCACGGTAAAGAACACTACGCACCGGAACAAATCCAAATCCAAATCGTTAAATTAAAGATTGACGAAGTGGAAACCAAAGGTGAGAACTCCTTCTCACTCGAACTATTTTACGGTTAAATATATCCTAGGTTGCGGATGGGGCTTAGTAGCTCCTGACACAATTTATTGTATAAACCATGGTCGTTTGTTTGAATTGTATTGTGGAAATTTGGATTGTGGCCGTAAAATTGATTGTGAATAAAATATTAAAATAATAAAAATATCAAGTTTATTGTATAAATGAACTATATAAAATATTCAAATGTTGAATAAAATATTTTATTGTTAAAAATATAATTTTTAACGTATATATGAACGGCGTAAAATTCTCCTGAAATGAAAATAAATATTCATTTACAAATCAGACGATTTGTTTATGTACACCCATTTAACTGATATTGATTGGAACGATAAATTTTACACATCGCCCAACTGCACAAATAATATTCAGTATTAGTTGGTTGAAACCCCACACGGGTATTGGATGATATTTGGCGTACACTAATCCCAATTGTTTAGTTGTATGTCAATCGATTGGTTGACAGACCGTTGTAAGTGTTAATTATTTATATTTAATGCTTATGCAGTTGTAAAATTCTCTCTGGATGTTGTATGAATTTTTAATGATTGTTTATCATTATTGTTTTATACATGCTATGTATAAAATCCATATAACTGAAACTATGTGGTAATTGATTGAGTCTGATTCCAGTTCAAAATTAACAAATATTTTAAAATAATATTCAGCAAATATTGAAATGTGAAGCCGTGTTAAGTAGTTAAATGCCATTTTAACACGAACGGGATTTTCTGTCGATTTTATTCATTTTATAACGAATATAGAAAAGTGATTTCAAAATCTGATATTTTGAAAATATTATCTTTTTAATATTATAATGATATAGAATATTCAATTTTGATTTAAAATTGAAATAGAAGTGGAAATCGTTTATAAAACAAATTTAAAAACGAATTTATAAAATATGTTAAAACGAGATCGAATTATATATTATATATATATATATATATGTATATATATTAATGGCTTGAGTAGAACGCGTCGCGTAACGATCGTCCGCGACATTCGGCTATTAATTCAAATGGACGTAACGGGAGATCCGACCGTTGGATTCTCCTAAAATTGGAATCGTTGGGTTCGTATCGAAAAGTGATTTCCAATGAATGCAAGAGATTTGAAATCTAATGGTCGGATTTTAAGATATTTCCAAATCAATTTCAGAAAAGGTCGCTAGGAATGTAGATCGGTGGCCGTTATTGGAAACAAATTGTACGGGCGATATTAAAATTATTAAATATATGGAAAAATTATGTAAATTCAGAATAAGGTTTTGGAAAGATTTTGGATGAAAAATTCCACATTTGAAAAGATAAAAATATAATTTTATCAAAATGAACTAATTGGTAACTAGAATAATAATCCATTTATTTTTAGAAATAAATTAATTGGACATTAAAAATGGTTTTAAAATAACCAGAATTTTCCAACAAATAAATCAAATGGATTTGGATGGAAATCATCTTCGGAATATCTCGATATTGGATTTCGTATTTATACGGATATTGTTGAGGAATTTGGAAGATATATATATATATATCGTTATTCCCAATACGATATTTGTTGGTTTAAGAATTTGATAATGAATATAAGCCGATATAATTTTTATTCAGAGCCTTGTCTTTGATATCAAATTGGATTTTGGGTTTGTCGTGAATGATGTCTTTACTAACACTGTTCCTAAACCCAGTTGAGAAAAGAATAAATCTTTAAATTAAGGTTGGTGAAGTTTTCCAATTAATTAATATTTAATTGGAATCGAATAAAAGAATTGATTTTTTTGGGTTTATCGCGAATGGTGTTTTAAATAACATTTGTTCTTTAACCTAATTAACAGTGAAAATATGACTTGGAATTTATAATATTCAAATTAAGTTAGATGGAATTTTCCAAAGTAAAGATTTTCAATTTAATATATTAAATTGGAATTGAATGGAATTCGATTTGGTAATAATCGAGATGAGCTACTGTGAAGGAAGACCGTTACTATATATGGAATTTAAAAGGCTTTGCCGTTATTCCATTTATATTGTTAGTCAGATACGGGAATTTATATTGCTTATATACTGTTATGATTTCCGTGTAGATTCCATTTTGATGGAAGACGATTTTGGGTTTATCATGTACGATGTTTTAAATGACGTTCGTTCTTTAACCCAGTAAAGACATGATTTATTTACTAAATTTGAATAATCATTAAATAATGATTTTTGGAGATTAAAACTAAGTGACGTTTTAAGAAATCTTTAATTAGATTGAAATGCGAATAAGGTAATTAAATTTGCCAAATTTGAGAAGTGTTCGAGAATGGAGTATCACTAGTTTTACTTTATGCGATGGTTAAATTGAAACGACCCGAACTCCCCCGGCCTACGAAGAGAAGGGAAAGAGCGGATTGTTCAAGAACAAGACACAAAATAGAACGCAGACGGGAGAACATTTCATTGTATATTACAACAATGCATCAGATTACAAGAATATACAGAGTATAAATGAATATTACACAGAAATATCAGAGATTTAAATTTCATTTAAATACATAGCAGCGAAAAATAATACAATACACAACTAGAAGAGATATACGGATACAAAGCTTTCCGGATATCATTCCAGCTGTAAACCAGGATCCTGTGAATATAAATCTGCAAAACCAAAACTACTAGCTGCCCGTGTCAAAATAGGGGCACCCAGAGTTTAGGTTAAAACAATAAACTCCAGGTCAGTCATGTGACTGGTGTGAGAACTAAAACAGTTGTAAATCTTTATTTTAAAGTTCGGTAAATCAAGGGACCACGCCGTATAACACGGAACGGGTTTCCTCCCAAGAATACCAGTGCATAAAACGAACAGCGCAATGCTAAGTAGAGAAAAATGAAGCTGTTATAAGACCCAGGTCCCATCACACAATGCAACGCAAGCCGGAGGATAGGGTTTTTACCTTATAATAGCCAAGAATGCTTGATACGTTTAAAAGAAATCATTTGATACTATTATAAGGGTATAGTGTATAAAACAATTTCAAATCATAAGTATCAATCATAGGCGGCATGAATGCCCCATACCACTATGTCGCCATATATAGATTATACAATCAAAATCGCAAAGTCACGTATTTGGAAATTGGGTTTCCATCCATGAACCGAGGCCAGGGATCGTCCTCAACCGATTCGAGACAATCTAGCCTACCATGTCTCAGGATCAGAACGCATCGACCCTTGGAGCGACAGGGCCGGTCCACCGATGTGGATTAAAATGCCTGAACACTACGTTTCCCCGCCCTTTAGGGCGCAAATGAGCCATCAAATGACTCCATCGGACCCGGATCGTCCGATCAAACCGAGGCGCCTCGCAACAGCAACAACCACACAGGTGAAAAGTTTATAAATGTCAGGGCTGGTAGGTCCCTGACACCACCCTAGCTAGAAAGAAACGCATGCCCTCCCTGA
>JASFAX010002320.1:0-46432 GCA_030737875.1 Allium sativum | reverse complement strand
CTGGTTCCCCCGAAGAGTACGCCGTCTTATAGCAAATCTTCGAAGAAGCATCATGAATCCAAAGACAAAGACAAAGGTCGAAGAAAAAGTTCTAAAACAGATATGGCAGCCCTTGTCCCATCTAGTCAACAAAAGTCGGGTGCTGCCGTCATTTAGGATGTTGCTCTTACTCCCGATAATAAGGCGAGGTTGGAGCGTTTATGAAAGCAATTTCCTGATCTTTACTTCGAAAGGATGATTTTCATCCCGGATCTTGAACCGGTTCCTGAGGAGTTGGATACCGGGGTTATGGGGTAGGTGAGACATATGGCCAAGCAATATAGGATGATGAAAAAGCATGCCGCAAAGCTTTCTTAGGTTATTCGCAGTCTGGAAATAGATGCATCCCGAGCTAGAGTAAAAACCGATTATGATGCTAAGGCCAGGAGCAAAGCCGAAAAAGAACTTGAGGATGCGCAAGCCCAACTCGCTTTAGCTCAGCGAGATGCGGGGAATTACAAGACAGAGCTGGAGAATGCCAAGAAATGCTTTCATCTTGAGCTTGATTCGCATAGCCAAGAATGCGTAGCTCTGAAGAAAGCGGTAGAGATTCTTAGAACAACTAATACTAAGCTAAAGGCGTCGGAGGATCGTTTTGCCACTGAGAGGGCTGCTTGGGAAAAGGAAAAGGCAAGCTTGGAGGACAATCTCACTCGTATCGAAGAGGAAAATTCAAGCTTAAAAGACCAACTTGTTCATGCCAAGGAACGGGTAGTTCTTGTCGAAAGTAATGCCAACGAAACCCTTAAGTTAGCCTCCGCTGCGACTACCAAGCTGGCTACAGCTGAAAGACAGATAGAAGGGTTTGACGAACTGCTAATGGACTTCTTTGGTCAAGTCATTGAAACCGAGATATTTCTTGGATCCAGAACTATAACATCACCTTGGCTAATGTATGGGATATGATTTTTAAGGGTGAAAAGCAGCGTTTAAAGGTTGATGATATCGATGAGGCTCAGCTTATGCAGACCTTTCTCAAAGGAGGAGAGCCCGAGGACTTGGCGGAGGGTAGACGTTAGATCCAAGAGGAGATAGAGAAAGAGAGAGACAAACTCAAAGGCAAAGACAAGATAGACGAAGGGTCAAGCTCAGCAACGGAGCCCAGGGCCTCTGAGGTCGAGGAGTATAATCCTGATGATCCATTAATCCCTGTGACTCCAACCCCTCCAGCTGTTGGAGCTTCTATTGAGGTTCGGGTGAGGAGTCGGCGGAAGGTATCTCCATATTTCTCTCCACAATTCGTCAAAGCCTTTGTAACTTGTCGTCGCATTGCGCAGAAAACAATTGAAAGGACCACTTTTTCTCTAAATCTAATAACAGTTGCTTCTCGTAATATAGGTGTCAAGCCCACCCAGGAGGTTGTAGGAAAGCAAGCTGAGGCCGAGAAGGTTGACGTGCCCCCAATCACCGAGGCTATCTCCGAAGATCCAAAGCAAACTGAGTCTGAGACAACTAAGCAGGCCATTGGGGGTATCAAGCACGGATGTCCTAAAAAAATGCTGAAATTATTTGAGCTTTGCAAGATACCGATGAGTGTTATGGGGATGAAGAAGAGGAAGTAGACATTATAGGAGAGAACAAGTATGATGATAGCGTGACTCTAGCTAATATGAAAGCAGAGAGGGACAAACAACTGGCCTTAAAAAGGGAGTAACAAGAGCCCTTAGATGTGCAACCTATCTCTGCGGCTGATCCCAAGTCTGGGTTAATTATAAAGTTGGCCATTAAGTCGATAGCTATGCAACTTGCATCCTAGTCCTCTAATGTTCCACAGGATCTTCCTTTTGACCCAAAGAAGAGGAAAAAGCATGACAAGTCTGATGCCGACAAGGAGGAGCCGGAGAAGCAGAAGAAAGAGAAGAAGCGAAAGTCATCTCCCAAGCCTAAGTAATGTTTGCTTATTAATCTAGATTTTGCTTTTAGACTTTCCACTGGCTTGTGATGTTATCGTGAGAATGGCCCTCACTTTTGTTTAGTCTTTTTTTGTAAACCTGCATTTAGTAAATGAAAATCTATTTCTTTTGCATCACTGTATACCTGCAAGTTTATCATTCTCATTTACAAACACTTGAACCATAACTAAGTTAGTATGACGTGCAATAAAAATTTAAAATTCTTGCACTATGCATAAATGTGTATGAGTATGCCCCCAATCAATCATTAATATGATGTCTGTCAAGGGCTTATAGAGGATTGATTAGAGTCATATATGTGCTGCCCCCATGCCCGGAAATGAGGGGTTCGGGCTCAGCTTTCAATCTTGTTCCTAGCCGTATAGCGGGAGAGGAGTCCTTTAGTGGCATATGGTCAACATGCCTTTATACTCTCCTATCGTATGCTCAAGATAGAGTTCGAACTCCGCTTTTAGTCTGCTCCCCGATCCTTCAACGGGGTAGGAGTTCAATTTGGCGCTAAGTCTTTAGCGCCTTTATACTCTTCTGTCGGATGTCAAGGGTAGAGTGTTATCGAGATGGTCTTTTGAATCATGGTGCACCTTCACATCTCGTGGACAATTCATTTCTTTATCCTTCATACTCTTTCTTAGATTCTGAGAACCACAGTGTTGATGGTGGTGTCATTTACTTCATTGCACACTCGGGGTTCCGCATCTTATTGACCTCTTGATCTGATAGAAAACACTTTTGAACTACGTGTTTCAAGATCGTCGCAGGATTCATACCAGATTTCATAATGATGATAGCTCATACAGATAAAGAATGAGAAAATAAATAAGAAACAGTGCGGTAAAAGTAGATGACACACGATATTTTTATAGTGGTTCGGTCGAATCATGACCTACGTCCACTTTATAATCCCTTGTTTAAGTAACCAGACTGTTCTAGGCAAGTCGTGCCTTCTTACATGGTCCAAAAAACAAAAGAATAAATTGACAATTTTATGTCAAGTAATACCGCAAATGCTGGGCATTCCACACTCTGGGAATTTCATCCCCATCCACGGTCGCTAGCTTGAAGGTTCCATTATCAAGCCTCCATAGGATGGCATACGGTCCTTCCCACTTTGGGCCCGAATGTACTAGGGGTGGAAAGACACGTTTCAGAACCAAGTCTCTGGGTTCAAAGGTTTGGGGTCGAACCTTTTTGTTGTAGTATCGGACGACTTGCTGCTTGTGCCTCAAGACGCGCAGGTCGGCTTTGTCCCTCTTTTCTTCAACCATGTCCAGGGATTCAAGGAGCAGCTTGTTATTGGTCATCGGGTCATAATAAGTGGTTCTATGAGAGGGTACTTCTAATTCAACCGGGATGACTGCTTCTGCTCCGAAAGCTAGGGAAAAAGGTGTGTGGCCCGTCGCCGACTTGTAAGTTGTCCTGTAGGCCCATAATGCCAAGGGTAGCTCATCAACCCACATGGCTTTGGCCCTCTTTAGTCTTTTCTTCAAAATGGATTTAATCACTTTATTTGCCGCTTCGACCTGTCCGTTCGATTGCGGACGCGCCACAGTGGTTTACCTTTTCTCAATGTGGTACTTCTGGCAAAAGTCTCGGAATTCAGTGCTATCAATTGGGTTCCGTTATCTGTTATAATGATTTTTGGAATCCCGAATCGACATATGATGTTTCTAATGATAAAGTTTATTACTCACTCGGTTGTGATCATGGTCAATGGTTCTACTTTGATCCACTTTGTGAAGTAGTCCACGACCACAATAGCGAACTTTGCTCCGCGCTTCGCTATGGGGAGGATTCCAATAATGTCAATTCCCCAAACAACGAAGGGCCACGAGCTCATCATTGTCTTTAACTGGCTAGGAGGTGTCCTGGGAATCTTAGAAAACCTCTGGCATGCGTCACAACGTCGTGCATACTTAGCTGCATCTTTGTTTATGTTAGGCCAGAAATAACCATACCGCTGTATCTTCTTTGCCAGCGTTTGTCCTCCAGTTTGGTTGCCACATTCACCCTCATGTATTCCTTGCAATACATGCTTAATGTCGTCATAGGCTATATAGCGGAAGATGGGCATCGAGAATCCCTGCCTATATAGGACTTCGCCTTGCATGATATATCTAGAGGCTTTTCGGGTAATAGCACGCGTCTCGCTCTTCTTGGTCGAGAGCGTTCCACTCATCAGAAAGTTCTTCAAGGGTATCATCCACGACTCCCTTTCTAGTTCAATTTCCAATACGGGATCAATTTCCATCTGATCGATGCTAGGAAATTCCAATACTTCAATCGGGACTAGCTCGGTGTCTTCGGGACTGTCGGAACTAGCCATCTTTGCTAACTTGTCTGCTTTTTGATTCTCCGCTCGAGGAATATGGGATATGCTATAGTGATCAAGGTTATCCAACAACTTTCTTACTTCTTTTAAATACAATATCAGCCTTGGACACTTGGCCTGAAATTTCTCAATAACTTGGTTCACAACTAACTTGGAGTCGCAAAAGATATCTAGCTTCATTATCTCCAACTCCTTTGCGAGCTTCATCCCAGCAATCAGGGCTTCATACTCAGAGTCATTATTCATAACGTGAAACTCCAATTTAAGGGCGTAGTATATTGATCGGTCTTCGGGAGTTACAAGCACAACTCCGGCACCGGATAGTCTGTCATTCTTGGCGCCATCAGTATATAATTTCCAGGCATTGGGGTCAAGGAGTTGTTTCGAAGAATCATCTTCTTCATTCACTACGTCATCCTCTGGGATAGTGAACTCTGCTATAAAGTCTGCCAGTACTTGCTCCCTTATTGATCGTCGGGGCTGAAAATTCAAATCAACCTGACTCAGTTCTATGTTCCATTTGAGCAGCCGTCTTGACGCCTCTGGCCTTTGCAGAATTTGGCGGAGAGGGTGATAAGTATACATGGTGATGGGATAAGCCTATAAATAGTGGCGGAGCTTTCTAGATGCGATCAACAAACTATACGCGAGTTTTTCTATTCTTGGATAGTTTCGCTCGGCTGCTGTTAATTTCTTACTCACGTAGTACATTGGCCTTTGGATTTTATCTTCTTCTCTTACTAAGATTGAACTTATCGTGTGGGATGATAATGCCAAGTATACGAACAAATTCTCATAGTCTATCGGCTTAAGCAGTATCGGGGGTCTTTCCAAATGGTTCAAAAGGTTCTGGAATGCCTCAATGCAATCAGGAGTCCACTTGAAATTACGCTTTCCTCACTTTATAAACTCGAAGAACGGAATACACTTGTCCGCCGCTTTAGAAATGAATCTACTCAGTGCGGCTACTTTTCCTGCGAGGCTTTGCACATCTTTGATTTGCCTTGGTTCCTGAATATTTCTGATTGCTGCGATTTGATCTGGATTGATTTTAATTCCACATGAACTGACGATGAATCCCAAGAATTTTCCGTAGTCAACCCCAAATGAACACTTCATAGGGTTGAGCATCATCCCATACCTTCGAAGGATATCAAACATCTCTGCAAGGTCGGTAGTATGATCGGACGATTGTCTGGACTTTACTAGCATGTCGTCGACATACACTTCCATTGTCTTTCCGATTTGGTTGTAGAACATTCTATTCACTAATCGTTGGTAGGTAGCACCGGCGTTCTTCAAACCGAATGGCATCACTACATAGCAATATAATCCCAAATTCGTGATGAAGCTGGTATGCTCTTGGTCCGGAACGTGCATAGGGATTTGGTTATATCTCGAGTAGGCATCCATGAAGGAGAGGAGTTCGTGACCTGCCGTTGAATCCACCAACTAATCAATTCTTGGTAGCGGAAAACTGTCCTTCAGACAGGCTTTGTTCAAGTCTGAGAAGTTAATACAAGTGCGCCATTTTCCGTTAGCCTTTTGTACCAAAACCGGTTTTGAAATCCACTCCGGGTAGGTTGAATCTCTAATAAATCCATTGCTTCTCAGCTTCTCAACTTCTTCTTTTAAAGCAGCTGACCTCCTTGTGCCAAGCATTTGCCTTTTCAGTTTGATGAGTGGATGTTTTGGATTGATGCTTAATGAATGGCTCATGATCGAGGAAGATATCATACACATGTCAGCGTGAGTCCAGGCAAATACATCCAAGTTAGCTTTTAAGAAATTAGTCAAACCTCTTGCTCGAAGAGGATCTAACTGGGACCCAATCTTCCGGACCTTCGCAGGGTCTCCATCATCGATTGGTATATCCACAGTTGTTTCATTTGGAGTCGCCATTCTACCCTCGGGCTCTTTGTCCTTTCTGGGATCTATGTGCTCAGGCAGTTCTCTAGGCGGCTCCTCCGAGGTAGTTTTCTTTAGTTGATACGACGTTTCCTCCCTTGGAGGGAAGGAAGCTCCTTTTGTTTCTAAATCTCTTCCTTTATGCAACAGCTTTAATTCCGCTATGTAGCAGGCTCGTGCTACGACTTGGTCCCCTCTGATTATTCCTACTCCTGCATCCGTCAATAACTTCAACAAAAGACACCAGGGCGTAATGCAAGCCCTGAATTCTACTAGGTCCGGTCGTCCCTAAAAGGCATTATATGGCGGCTTAATATCCAAAACCACAAAGGGTAGGATTCTCATTCTCCGGAGATCTCCTTCCCCCAGAGTTACTGACAGTTCTACGTATCCCATCGGAGAAGTTGAGGCTCCGTTGAATCCGCGTATCCACCACTCGCAAGGATTCAAATCCTTTGGTTCAAGTTTCATCTGATTAAATGCTTTCTTGAACAGAATGTTAACCCAACTGCCGTTATCTACTAAGACTTTATGGACTATAGCTGGACCAGTGGTGATAGTAATCACTAATGGGTCTTCAGTTGGGGAATGGACTCCAATACTCTCTCTATTGCATAATATGACGTCATTAGACAATGTCTTTTGTTACTTAATCGAGGAAGTATCCTCAGGATTGTTTCATTCTCCTACTTCGAGATGTTGTTTGGCCGCGTTTACGTATTGATCCATTTCCCTAAAGCTGTGTCCTGCTAGATGAAGCCCTCCGACTATGGTATTGATAACAATATTCTTTCCTTTCTGCTGAGCGGTCGGCCTAGCAACAGGTTGGTTTTGGTTCGAGGCCTGTGCAGTGTGCCCCTTGCCTCTTGGTGTTACCTTATATTCATCTAACTTTCCTTCTCGAAGTAGCTTCTCAGCCACATCTCTCAAATGGCGACATTCATTTGTGGAGTGACCGTGAGCCTGATGGAAAAGGCAGAATTTTCCAGTCTCTTGTTCCTTCTCCATCGAATATCTTGGTGGAGGCCTCTTATACTGGAGGACATTATAAGTGTCCATAAAAATATTCTCTAATGTATCATTCAATGGCGTAAAGTTCTCAAATGACCGGGACCGAGGTCTCCTCTGGGAGTCATTCCCCCGGTTCTTCTTCCGATTGTTATTCCCCGATTGGCGGCTGTTTCCTTGATTCTTATTCCCGACATTCACCTCTACTTTCCCTGAGCTATCTCCGGTTTGCTTGATGGCCACGTTGCTCTGTATATCCTCTTTATCTGCAGCCTTCCTCTTCCAGTTGGCGTATATCTCTTTCGGACGTAGGCGAACATTAGATTTTTCATAGAATATCTCTCTAGTTAGTGGTGGCTTGCCAGCTATGTATCTTCCAAATTAAGTATCTTTGTCCACCCCGTCAATTAAGGCCATCAAGACCGTCTGTTCATGAGGATCTCTAACTTCCGTGACTGCTAAGTTAAAGAGATCCAAGTACGACCTCAGAGTCTTATCGGGACGTTGTTTGATGAGGGATAGCTCGATGACATTTTTGGACCTTTGAGCATGAAACTGGAATTGATTTACAAATCTTTCACTCAATTCCCTGAAACTTGATATTAATCGTGTTGGCAAGTGGGTAAACCATAGTAAAGCCACAACGTCTAGGAATATCGGGAATGCTTTACACTTTACAGCATCAGAAGCTGCAGCGACATTCACGGACCATGATTATCTCATCAAGTGTCGAACTAGGTCTGTCCTACCCGCATAGCGATTCATAGTTGGCATGTTGAAACACCTCGGAAATGTAACCTCCAATATATCGTCAGTAAAGGGCGTATGACTGCGCTCTATACCCCAATCTTCATTTATCTGTCCACGGATATCTACAATGATCTGCCTAATCTTTGCTTCAACATCAGCATGAGTCACTGTAGATTCGGCATCAGCACTCCTTGCCCTGCTTGGCCCTCCATCGTTCCTTCGACGGGCTGCCACGAAGTCTGGAGCCTGAGAAGAGCTTCCTTGCCCCCTGTTACCATGGTCAATCACGCGGAAAAGAGGTTGCAGTGGTCGATTCTCAACAGGATCATTAACAATTTATGGTCTAGGAAGCGATGCAGGATTATTCAGATTACGGTCGACAGGTCCTAGGTTAAGTGCTACCTCTTCTCGAGAAGGATGCAATCCAAACCGAAGTTGTTCTATATTTTCAGCCCTTTCCAATGGTCGCCGTGGAGGTCTTGGAGATTCCCCAGACGAAGACGAGTATTTTGGAGTTAAAGGACGGGCTGGCGGAGGTGCCCTCTGCCTTTGGAGATCATCAATGCGCCTGTCCAATGCAGTAAGGTTCTGTCGTAATAGGGAACTCTCTTTCCTTTGGGCTGCCAATTCGTCATTCGTCCTCTCCAACATATCGAGGATGCGAGAAGGGTCTCCTTCAGTGGCTGGGGCAGAATGGTTGAACTAATCATTAACATTCTCCCTTATACGTAAAGAACTCGAGCTAGGTCGAGCAGAGGTAGCAGAACGAGCCATAATTTCCTTTCCGGTCGAGTTGTGGTCCTGCGGTCAGTTCGGTTCATGACCCCCTGTTGCTGACGGCTTGTGGTGTCTTCTGAATGGCGGCTCATGGTGGCTCCCTGGAGGCGGTTCGTGGTAGTGTGAGCAGGGCGGTTCGTGACATTGTCTTGGGATCAGGTCGTGATGCCCTCTGTGGGTCAGATCGCCGCCTCTTCTTCACGAACAGAAGAGTCCAGTTCGACCTGCTCATGAACACTTTCTTTATTAGCTTCGTTTGCGGTTTCATTTGCTTGCGAAGCTCGTGCATCCTTGGATTTCTTTCCAGCCATAATGTCTTGACTTTGCAAAAATCTTCAAAAACTGAAACAATCAAGATTCAAACTATTTTCTTCGGACTTGAATATCCAAATAGTAAAGCAATAATCTGATGCGCTGAGACTTCAGTTCTCAATGAAAAGCACCTGTTAGCCTATTTTGTGAACTAGGCTACACAAAGAGCAAATAGTGAGAAAGACACCAATCGGATCCGATCGGAGGAAGATAGTGCTGGGCATGAGTAGAGATCAGAGACGCAGAGGTCACGTCGGATCGGATCGGAATTATGTCAGCAATATCAAAGGATAGCAAGTGGCCTTATCAGTTCGGATCGGAAGAGTATGGCAGCAACATCATAAAGCAGGTGGCTTCGGCGGTTCGGACCGGAGGAGCACTTCAGCGGCATCAGAAGAAAGCAAGCAATCCCGTCGGTTCGGATCGGATGAGTACGTCAGCAGCATCAAGGGACAGCAAGTTGCATTACCGGATCAGATCGGAGGCCCCGATCCGAACACCTTTTTTCCTTTGAATCTGTAGTTGTTGCCGCGCATATCCCATGAAGATTTGGACAAGATCTGACCATTTCTCCCATGAACTCCTACTAAACCAATGCGTTGTAGCCATCTTGGAGCCTCCAAACCCGACTATCAAGGGATGAATGCCACGCAATTCCGAACCGGAGCCACTTCGAGGAGATTTTTCACCTATAAATACACCACCTAGAGGCATTTGAAATGATCTTTTGGCAAATTCTCAGTTCATACTTCCTCCATAGCCGAATTCTACAAGCATATTCAGAGCAAAATCATCTCTTAAAGTCCATTTTTGAGAGATTTGAGTGAGTTTATGCATTGTAATCGTGAAGTTGAGTGAGAATCATTGCTGTACTTGTATTCAAATCATCAATTAAAAGAAAGCAAAGTGGACGTAGGCTCGTTAACGACGAACCACTATAAATTGCGTGTTCTTTATTACTTTTTGATTCTATTTCATTGAATTCTTATCTAATTTGGGTGTTAGAGCCAATTTTTGGTCTAACATTTTGGTGCTTTCACTGAGAAACTTCGAATTCTTAGCTTTTTCGGGATTACCATTCTACTATTTGGACCCTCAAATTCAAAGAAGTTAATCCCTTCTCTCTAACATTTTTCAGTACTTATTGACTAACCGTTGAAGAATCAAGTATTATGGCTAAGACTAAAGGAAAGGAAGGGCAAGATGCTAGGGGAAATGATGCTAGAGAAAATCAACAAGCTATTGTGTTAACAAGGTCATGCGCTCAAAGCTCTGGAGCAGATCACTATAACCAGGAGGATCCGAACCGGATCGAAGGGGCCGATCCGAACCGAGAGGAAATGAACCAGATCGTGTTAACACCGATCCGACCCGATGATCCGAACCGATGATCCGAACCGATGCGATGATGGTGTTGGGGGCTCTCACTCTCTCCATCCGAACCGCTCCGAACAGGCTGTTGTAGGCCGATCCGATCTAAATCAGAATGAAGCTGGAACTTCTACTCGAGCTCCATCCAATGCTCCAATTCCATCCGCGATGACTAATGTCCAGCCCGATCCATCTGCACCCATTACACAGGGAGATTTTTCACGTTTTCTTGACATGCTTCAGAGCATTAAAGAAGCATTGGAAGGCCAAAGGCGTGACAACCTTCGCATGCAGGAAAACATGATCATCATGGGTAGAGAATTACAAGAGCTCCGGAGGTAGAGAACTCCTTCCCCACCACGCCACATTCCTACAGATGATTCGTCTTCTTCGGAGGAGGAACGTCCTCGCGAGAGAAGGCCACTTGAACGACCTCAGAACCTAGATCAATTGACTTTCGGATCTTTGGGATCCCGAGAAAATGTTGCTCATGTATTGGGCCCTGATGACCCGAGTCTGCAACAGCTTATGTTACTACCTATGTGCGGATCCCACATCTTACCCAGGGATCCCAATATTACTAACCCCACGCAGCAACAACTTCTACAACCTCTACCTCCAGAGGTCGATCGGGAGCGCAGGGAGCAACGTAGAGCGGCTGCCGCTAGAAACAGAAGGTTATCCCATGACCAGGAACCCAGGGGTAATCCGAACATCAGATCTAGAGAGCCTGCGCAGACTCTAACCAACGCCGATGTATGGGCGATGGTGCGATAGATTATGTCTGAAAGCCGGCGATATACCAATGAAGATTGGGGCATTGAGCGAAGTCATACCTCTTTCACAGATGACATCCTGAATTTCCAGTTCCCCCGACGATTCAACTTGCCTCAGATGGATCGATATCTAGGAAGGACAGACCCAGGGCAGCACCTAATGAGATATGCATGGTTTATGAACGCGGCAGCAGCTCCCGATGCCGTGAAATGCAAAGCTTTTCCCATTTATCTTGAAGATGTAGCGTTAATGTGGTTCACTCGACTTCCTCCTCGATCGGTGTCAAATTTCACAGAATTAAGTGAGCGTTTCATGAATCAGTTCCGACTCCATGCCCAAAAGTCCAAGACCATCATAGAATTTTCACGAATTAAACAGGGCCCAGGAGAATCTTTGAAGTCATATTTGGATCGCTTCAACCTGGCCTTCACCGAAGTCACTGATTCCCATGAGCCCACTATCCTGATGGCCTGATAGAAGGAGTAGATCCCGACATAGAGTTCGGGGATTACTTGGCTGGAAAACTACCTCCTACAAGAGAATTATTCTATGAAAAGGCTAATGTTCGCTTAAGGCGAGAATAAGCTAAGGCAAATCGGAAGAGAAAGTCCGAAGGGACCTCAAAGGAAGGTGTTTAGAGTAATGTCGCTGTGAAACAGTCTGGTGACAGTTGAGGAAAAGTAGAAGTAAATGTTAGCAACCAGAGTGGTGGTAATAGCAACAGAAATGGGAACGGCAATAGAAGGAACAGAAACCGTGGGAATAGCTCTAATAAAAGACCCAAATTCCAGAGTTTTGAAAATTACACGCTGTTAAATGATATGTTGGAGAACATTTATCTAGACACATACAACATATTGCACTACAAAAAACCACCACCCAGAGATTCTACTGAGAAGGAGATTGAAACAGGAAAGTTTTGCTTGTTTCATGGTACACACAGTCATTCCACCAATGAATGACGTCATTTGAGGGATATCGTCGAAAAATTGCTGCGAGAAGGGAAGTTGGTTGAGTACAAAGCCGCCCTGAGGGACAGGGGGCAAGGGGGACAAGCCCCGAACCAAGAACAGCCTGCTTCAAAACCCACAGCTCAACAAAAGGGTAAGAGAATCGTCATTAACTCCATTATAGGCGGGCCTCACTTGGTTGGTCATAGTTTTAAAGCAATGGACCAATACGTCAACGCCGCAAAGCATTATGAAGTGGGAGAATGCAGCAGCCTTGAATACGTTACTCCAATAAAGCATCAAAAAACGATGTCCGATGATGTTGTATTCCGCAATAGAGACGAGTTTGGAGTTCAATCCCCAACCCACGATCCACTAGTGATAACCACGACAATTGGCCCTACTCTGGTTCATAAGGTGTTAGTGGACAACGGGAGCTTGGTCAATATCCTCTTCAAGAAAGCCTTCGAACAAATGAGGCTCGAAGCAAAAGACTTAAAGCCATGTCAAGGATGGATACGTGGTTCTAACGGGTATCCACAACTCCAATGGGTTTTGTGGAATTACCAGTCACACTAGGGCAGGGGGATCGCCAGAGAGTAAGGATCCTGCCGTTTGTAGTTCTGGATTTGGAGTCGCCTTATAATGCCTTCCTAGGCCGACCAGCCCTTGCCGAATTTAGGGCATGTATTGCGCCTTGGTGTTTGCTGCTAAAATTCCCGACCGACTCGGGAGTTGGGACGATGAGAGGCGACCAAGATACGGGACGAGCTTGTTACGTGGCAGAGTTAAAGATGCTAATGAAGGGGCTGAATATAGATGTTAAAGATGATTCTGCCTCTCCAAAGGGGGCCACAGCATAGCAACTAAGGGGTCCTGCCCCAAGAGAGTCGCCTTTAGACGTGCTCGAAGATATAGATCCCAGAGAGGATAGAGAACCTGGGGACATGAAGGCAACTCCCAATGAAATAACAGTTGATATACCTATTGATGAAACGGATCCAATAAAAGTGCTAAAGATTGGCTCGCAACTAGATCCAGTTAGAGCAAGAGAATTGGCTGATTTTTTGAAGGCAAATCTAGATGTGTTTGCCTGGACTCACGCTGACATGTGTGGGATTTCGCCTACCATCACGAGCCACTCCTTGTGTATTAATCCAAAGCACCCGCTAGTCAAGCAGAAGAGACGGATGTTGGGCCCAGAGCGGTCAGCGGCTTTGAAAGAAGAAGTAGAGAAGTTAAAAGGTAACAGATTCATTAAGGATTCGAAGTATCCCTACTGGATATCGAATCCTGTCCTGGTTAAAAAGTCAAATGGGAAGTGGATAACGTGCATCGACTTTTCTGATTTGAACAAGGCTTGCCCGAAGAATAGTTTTGCTCTCCCCAGAATTGATCAACTAGTAGATTCAACTGTCGGGCATGAACTGTTATCCTTTATGGATGCTTATTCCGGGTACAATCCGTACCAGATCAAGACTTGGGATTGTATTGTTACGTCGTAATGCCGTTTGGATTAAATAACGTGGGAGCCACATATCAGCGCCTGGTCAACCGCATGTTTTACAATCAAATTGGGAAGACTATGGAAGTTTACGTAGATGATATGCTAGTGAAATCCAAAAAATCTCCCGATCATACGAAAGACTTTGTAGAAATGTTTGGCATACTACGAAGGTATGGGATGAAGTTGAACCCCTTGAAGTGTTCTTTTGGCGTGGCATCAGGCAAGTTCCTTGGCTTTATCATGAGTTCCAGAGGAATTGAAATCAACCCAGACCAAATAGCAGCAATCCGGAATAGAGGAGCCGCAAAAGATTAGGGATGTTCAGAGCTTAGCTGGGAAGGTTGCAGCACTGGGCAGGTTCATCTCCAAAGCAACAGACAAGTGCATGCCTTTCTTCGATCTCATAAAACGGGGAAAGCGAAATTTTGAGTGGACCCCCGACTGTGTGGAGGCATTCCAGAATCTGTTAGACTTCTTAGAAAAGCCTCCAATATTATCAAAGCCCGTGCAACATGAGGATTTGTTCGTCAGCTTTGCGGTATCATCTCACGCCGTCAGTGCAGCACTAGTACGTGAAAAGAAAAAAGTCGAGAAACATGTGTGTTATGTAAGCAAAAAACTAGCTGCTACAGAACCCAACTACCCAAAGATAGAGAAGCTTTCTTATAGCCTCCTGATTGCTTCACGCAAACTCCGCCATTATTTTCAGGCACACCTAATAGTTGTGTATACCAACCAAACTTTGAGACAAGTGTTGCAAAAACCTGAAGCATCAGGGCGGCTACTCAAATGGAATATCGAGCTGAGCCAGTTTGATTTGAACTTTCAGCCGCGAAGATCAATATGGGGGCAGGCCTTGACTGAATTCATAACTGAATTTACAATTCCTGAAGAAGAAACGGTGGGTGAGAAGATAGTTACTTTGGATCAAGAATTAGAGCTTAGTCCATGGAAATCGTATACGGACGGAGCCAAGAATGATAGAAAGTCCGGCGCCAGAGTTGTTTTAATAACTCCTGAAGGACGATCTATCTACTATGCGTTGCGGTTAGAGTTTGCTGCTACCAATAATGACTCCGAGTATGAAGCTCTGATTGCCGCGCTGAAACTCGCCAAAGAGTTGGGAGTGAAGACACTAGATATATATTGCGACTCCAAGATAGTTTTATGTCAAGTTTGGGAAGAATTTGCTGCTAAAGGACCTCGACTCATCACTTACCTCAAGAAGGTAAAGGAATTGTTGGAAGATTTGGAGCATTATAGCATAACACACATTCCGAGGGCGGAAAATCAAAAAGCAGATCAATTGGAGAAGCTAGCAAGTTCAGATAGTCTTAAAGAATCCGAAATGGTACCGATAGAGGTGTTGGATTCACCAAGTTTTGATCTAATGGAAATAGAGCTAGCCCTGGAAGTTGAACCAGAAAAAGAATCCTGGATGACATCAATTAATAATTTTCTCAAAAATGGAACCCTCCCGTTGAAAAAGAGTGAAAGACGAGCTGTAAGGCGTAAGGCCACAAGATACGTTTTACAGGACGACGTCGTTTATCGTCAAGGGTTTTCAATGCCCATGCTACGGTGTATCGCACACGACGACATCAAACGTGTACTGCAAGAGGTACATGAGGGTGAGTGTGGAGATCACACTGGGGGCCAAACCTTAGCAAAGAAAGTGTTACGGTACGAATATTTCTGGCCTACCGTGAATAAAGACGCAGCTGCTTATTCACGATGCTACGACAGATGTCAAAGATATGCCAAAGTTCCTAGAGCACCTCCGGCTCAGATCAAGTCAATGGTAAGTCCGTGGTCGTTTGCCATGTGAGGGATCGACATTATTGGAGTACTACCCATTGCCAGAGGAGGAGCCAATTATGCGATCGTTGCCGTGGATTATTTCACAAAGTGGGTGGAAGCTGAACCTCTGACAACTATCACGGCAAGGAAAGTGATCAGTTTTGTGGTGAGAAACATTATTTATCGATTTGGGATACCGAAGACCATCATAACTGATAATGGGACGCAGTTTGACAGCATAGAGTTCAGAAACTTTTGCCAGAAATACAAAATTGATAAGCAATATACTGCAGCAGCTCATCCGCAGTCAAATGGACAGGTCGAAACCGTAAATAAAGTCATTAAATAAATTCTAAATAAGCGGCTGAAACAGGCCAAAGCCAGATGGGTAGATGAGTTGCCGTTAGCCTTATGGGCATACAGGACGACCTTTAAGACGGCTACCGGCCATACTCCCGATTCACTTTCATTTCGGTCTGAAGCGGTGATCCCGGTAGAATTGGAAGTCCCTTCTCATCGAGTTGCGTACTATGACCCGATGACGAATAAAGCGCTCCTCCTAGAGTTTCTTGATATGATTGAAGAAAAAAGAGATGAAGCCGACTTGCGTGCCTCAATACGTCGACATCAAGTAGCACGTTATTATGACCAAAAGGTTCGCCTCAAAACCTTTGAACTAGGAGACGTAGTACTGAAGCGAGTCTTCCCGCCTTCAACCCAGTTGGGTCCAAAATGGGAAGGACCGTACACCATCCAACAGAAGCTTGATACAGGAGCATTCAAGCTAACGACCGTGGATGGTGAAGAGATTCCCAGAGCCTAGAACGCTCAACACCTACGACGATATCTGAGCTAAATATGAAATGTCATTTCTTTTGTTTTCATAAGCTATGTAAAAAGGCATGACTTGCCTTAAAAAGTCTGTTTATGTGAACAAAAGATTATAAAGTGGATGTAGGCTACGACTTAGCCGAACCACTATAAAAATATCGTGTGTCATTTACTTTCCTGCATTATTTATATCTTCAACTATTATTCTATTATGACCGTGAAACATGAAATGTTAAACTTAAGTTGAAGATGACCTATATGCGGGGACAAACAAAACGACTGTTTGTACGATAAGACATAGAAGAATGGGAAGACGACATTCTTAACTCTTAACTCTCAAGAATCGAGAGAGAGTATAAAGGACGGGAAGATGACGTCCTCTGAGGCGTGAAGGTGCACCCAGATGAGAGACTGCCTCAGCAAAAACTCTAACCTGGATATGAGACAGGAGAGTATAAAGATGCCAGAAAGAACAGGAGTCAACGACGAAAGGAATATGACCCCCGTCAGAGAATCGGGGACATTTGGACTTTTTAATTTAATCTTGAATAGTTCTCCCTCAGTTATTCAAGATTGACTGGGGGCATGCATACTCCCCTCCACCATGACTTTATTACATAACTTCAGTATGACATGCTTTTGTATATTTACATAAGTGCTGAACTAACGACTAACAGGCATTGCAGGAAATGAATTATTTTTATTTACAAATGTGTGAGTTTGTACATGAAAAACAAGCAAAAAAGAAGATGCGAGGGCCGCACTCGCTACAACAATCGCAAACCAACTAAATGCCAAAATAGGACGAAGCACTTCATCATTTGGACTTCGGATCATACTTGAATTTTTTGGCAGCTTTCTCGGCAGCCTTAGCTTCCTTTTCAGCTTCGGTCATAACGCGTTTCAACTTTTTCTTCCCTGTAGCCGAAGTGCTAGAATCAGTTGGTTTTTTTCCCAGGAGATGGAACGCTGGAATCAAGAGAATACTTTTTAGTAAGCTCTTCTGTGATAGATCTAGTTGAAATCTTAACGACTAACCTTGATCCAGGGTCGACCACCGCAAGAGGCTTAAGGCTTTCGGGGTCCAGATCTTCAACCTTTAGCTGCATACGTTTATCTTGCTCGGCTTTCATTTCAGCCAAAGTGATGTCATCAACGCTTTTTGGATCCCCGACTATAGCCGCATCAGGGTCTTCCTTATGCCCCTCGCTACCGCCATCATCTTTCAAGGCGGCTATCATCTCGTCATCATGAGGAGCATCAGCCTTATCCTTTTCTCCTTCAGCCTTCTCCATGGATTCTGTTCCGGCGGTGGTCCCCTGAGGCACGTCTGTCTTCTCGGACGGTTCAGCACCTACAGAATGAGAAGCAACAGTTATCAACTCGGGAGAAAATAAAGGGTCCTTCATCGATTGCCCGAATATGTGATGGAAAGTGGAGACAGCTTTGACGAATTGGGGTGAAAAGGTAGAAATACCTTCCGATGATTTCTCAGCTGGAGTAACTGCCGTCTCGGGAATGGGGGATAAAAGAGATGCCAGAGGAATCACCGGGTTTTCGGGGTCGTATCCCTTGACTTCAGGAGTTTCAGCGGTAGTAGAAGAAGAACCAGCCTCGGAGATATGCTTTTGTTTGGCCCTCCTCTTTTCCTCCTCCATGGCAGTAGCGATGAGGCGACGCCCCTCAGCCAAACGTGCCTGCTCATCATCTCTTAGATATTTTTCCATGAGCTTGTCTTCATCGACGGAATCTACCTTGAGTTCCTCCTTCTCCCATCCAATAATTTGGCTCCACATGTGAACCAATGTAGTCAGATAATCTTCGATCCAAGAGATGTTTCAGTGACGAATTATATGTGCAAAAAATTCGATCATTAATTTGCCGAAACCATGCACATCCTCCTGGGCCTCTGACAGCTGCTTGCGGGTCTCTTCGGCCGACTTAATGACACTTTCAACATTAACCTCCGCTAGGGCAGCCCTGTTTTCGGCCTTAATCAATTTGGAAGCCAAGTCAGCATTACGCTTTTCCAATTCAGCGTTCTTCCTCACTAACTCGGCCTTTTCTTGCTCAAGAGAAGTGTAAGAAAGTTGCATTTTGGTGTTATCCAATTTAGCATCCTCTGCTTTCTTTTTCAGCTCCAAGCGCTCTTGACTATGAGACTCGAGCAAGTCATGATAACGTTTTTGTAGCTCTTCAATTGCTGCTTGAAGTTGGTAGCATCCCGCGGAGCAACGACAAGTTGGGCTGTGTGTCCTCAAGATCTTTTCTTAAATTTTTCAAGGCTTTAGCATCAGCCGCCGCAGTATTTTTCATCGACTCAGTATCCGTAATTAGAGTTCGGATGATTCTGGAGAGGTTACGTGAATACTTGAACATCTCCGAATATTGTTTTTCGACTGCGTCAATCTTCGCTTTGTCCTCGTCTGCCCACCTCAAGGAAATAGGTTCGAGAGCAGGTAAGAAAGTTAGGTTCTCAAAATAGTGTTCGGGGAACTGCTCCTCCAGGTATGCTCGCTTAACCTTAGTTTCAGCATCCAATGGCGGAGGTGCGTGGAATGTTAGCACGGTATCCTTATGTGTAGCGGGCACAATGGCCTCCTCACCCTTCCTAGGCCGCTTAGCAGAAACCTTATTCTTGCCTCGTGAGCTGATATCTTTCGGCGGGCTCCTTTCCCTACTGCGTTTTTTCTTGAGAAGAGGTTTGATCTTTTGACTGCGACGTGTCATCTCCTCGACGACCTTGGTAGCTTCTATATCGCTCTGGATATGACCGAATGGGAGAGAGAGAGCGCAAGGTTCGTGACTGATAAGAGTCATGAGGCCTTCTATCCTCTCTACCCCAGCTTTCGCAGCGATCATGCTCAATATCAGATGGGGGTCTAGTCATGCTGCGACGTAGTTTCCTGATGTCGTAGTGAGCACGAGACATTGTCCCTGCACAACAATGTAAATGAAATTCAGAATTAGTATTCTCATGAGAAGTAAGTGCTGTGAAGTGTGGCACTATTGTGTTAAGTGCATCCTAAGTGGTGTGCCCCCCCGACAAACCCAAGTCCGAAACCAAGCCAGTATGAGTGGGCTCTTTGGCCTTAACAGGAGTAGTCTCCTCCGAAGAAGTAAAAACTAAAGGATTTGAGCCGAAATCCTTAGAGGTATAGATAGTTTCAAGTAGGGGGAGATCTACTAAGCCCTGAAATGTAGGATCCTCAGTAGTAGGGGCATCTCCTTGGGAAGCGTCTGTTGGCAGTTCTTTAGGAGATAGTGATTTCTCAGGAGAAATAGCATCCCCAGGGACGATGTACCCTTCTCGGTGCTTTTCGGGTATGTTGGCCAGCTCATCGTCTTGAGTCGAAGATGGAGAAGGGGAAGTTCAAAGTGGTATGGTGGGGCTTTTCGAGCTCTCGCCCATTCCTGGAATTATATCCACTAGAGGGATGTATACATATGGACCCGACCTGTGACCTATGCTACGGGTAATGGACAGTAGCCCGTGATGATGAATGTATTCATCCTTAAGGACTTCACCGATGGTTAGAAATTTTTTGTCACCATTAAGAAGCTGATGCATCCGATCAAAGTACACTTGACCCGATATTTGTTTGGGATTATCAACTGCAAACAAAAAGAAAACGGATTAATTTGTTGGCGTGGACATTCAGAGTTGAGATTTAGAAAACCAATGCTTTACTTGATTTTGTCCATCTCCTAGCACATCCCGGCTGTTGCCTTATATAAAACCATTCCAGCTTGGAATCGTCGGCCTTGCTGCTGAACGACGCTGAAATTATTTTCCTTTTTGGGACTGATTCGAAGTAAGAGAAAGAAGGAGTTTCTTGAGTACGATGCTTGAAGTTATAAAAGAAATGAACGTCGTTGAAAGTGAGCTCTGTTCCTAAGATCTCGCGGTATGCTACATATAAGGTATATAGGTAAGCATATGAGTTGGGATGCAGCTGCATGGGGGCAATCCACATCTGTCTTAGGAAGTCGACAACAAAAGGAGAAAACGGTGGGATAGCCCCAACCATGCACATCAATCGGGTGATTGCCATAAATCCTTCTGGAGGACTGTGAGGACGGTCAGTTTTCGACGGCACCAGAGTATCCCTTCTTAGTATACCGTGCTTTAGACATATGCGAGCAAGTCTATCATCGTCGATCATTGATTCAACAGAGTCCATAGGTGATTCCAAGATATTGGCAGACTCAAATTCGTCTGGAGCTCGGTAATCTCCAATCTCTCCTTCCTCCTCATAGCCTAGAAAAACTTCGCTGTCCGAAGGTGTTTCGTTGTTATGCGTTCCTAATTCATATTCTGAGCCCTCGTCATCCCATTCAGGGTCTGAAGGAGAAGATATGTCATCGAGAGTATATTTCTCAGAAGTTTCTGCCATTTCCATCTTCTTTGCTATTCTAGAAGAACGTCTTTCGACCATGATCGCTAGACTATTGAAGAAACAATAGCAAGGATTACAGTAAAGTTTTCCATGTCCCCCGTGTGTGTATGTGAACTAAAGTGGGTGCTACGTGTGACAGAGATGCAAAGTAAATACATGAAAGCATAATGTAAAGGTCCAAGGAAGCAGTGATGTTCAAAACAGTTCTTGATATTTGTTTATGTTCGCAGGGCACTATCCTAACTGTCCATTAAGTTGAAGATTATATTAAGAATTGGTTTAACCAGCTAAGAAAGGTCTTATATGCAATCTTGGACTGTTTTTCGGTTCGGTTCGGAAACATGCGCTAGGGTCGGTTCGGGGAGAAAGCCTTGTGCTGGCCTGGGACAAGAGTTGGTGCCCAGTGACCAAAGTCGGATCTGTTCGGAGGTGAGTACTTGGACGGTCCGGATCGGATTGAACAGCCATGCTTCTCCCCTTCTTTGTTTCACATTCCGATCCGGTCCAGTCAAGTGAATCTTGTTCTTCTCATGGATCACAAGACCGACCCGAACCGGTCAGTTGAACGCCATTTTCGTCTCTGCCTTGTCACCCGAACTGATCCCCTGCACTTCTCCTCTCCCTTTTTCCCTCATCTGTGGGGTCAAAATCGATCCTATGTTGAGAGTCCCAGATGAAATCGAGTACTGATGCATTCAAACGCTCAAAGAAGGATCTTAACCCCCTCCACCGTCACCTCGAGAGAAATTTAACGCCATTAGCGATGATGACGGAGTGGAGGAGGTCATGACGACAAAATCTATCGAATACATCGCTGGAATCGTTCAAGGGAACCGCAAATTTAAGTTAAAAGCAATTATAAAGAGGAGATTCAAGATTATAAAACTACCTATGTGTTGGATTCGGGGATTAAAACGAGAAGAATTTCAGAGTTTTTAAAATTCTAGGGTTTAGATGAGAGTTTCGCTGGAAGAGAATTATAAAGAAGGAAGAGGAAGAAGGAGACGAGGAGGGTACTTATATGAAATCGCAGTGACCATTCGTATTCCCAATTTTCCTCAACCCGTTCGGACTGGAGGTTAATCCCATTAAGGCACTATGGCCTGTTGATCCATGAGGGAGTTGATTCGATGTATCTTCTCGGGTGTACCATTGGAGGAAATCCATTCGGATCGGAATCCGAACCGAAAGAGGCTATATACACTGATTTGACACGCGGGGTGAATTTAAGGAAAAATAAAGAAAAAGCTTACCTGGAATAATCAGTGGACGTTAAATAAGAGCTCTCAAAGTTGTTTGAAAATGAAGAAAGTAATTCATATGGATTATGAATATTTATAAGTAGCAAAAGCCACGATGTTATGAAGCGACAGGGCACTACAAATAAATGGAGGCGATCATTCAATGATTCTAATTCAAAGGATGATCTGTAAATTGCTTCAAAGCACACTTTATCTTAAATAAGAGTGTACTTCGAGGGGGCAAAATGTTAGCTTATTTTGTGAACTAGGCTACACAAAGAGCTTATAGTGAGAAAGACACCAATCGGATCAGATCGGAGGAAGATAGTGTTGGACATGAGTAGAGATCAGAGACACAGAGATCATGTCAGATCGGATCGGAATTATGTCAGCAATATCAAAGGATAGCAAGTGGCCTTATTGGTTCGGATCGGAAGAGTATGGCAGCAACATCATAAAGTAGGTGGCTTCGGCGGTTTGGATCGGAGGAGCACTTCAGTGGCATCAGAAGAAAGCAAGTAATCCCATCGGTTCGGATCAGATGAGTACGTCAGCAGCACCAAGGGACAACAAGTTGCATTACCGGATCGGATCGGAGGCCCCGATCCGAACCCCTTTTTTCCTTTGAATCTGTAGCTGTTGTCGCGCATATCCCCTGAAGACTCGGACAAGATCTGACCATTTCTCCCACGAACTCCTACTAAACCAATGCGCTGTAGCCATCTTGGAGCCTCCGAACCCGACTATCAAGGGATGAATGCCACATAACTCCGAACCGGAGCCACTTCGAGGAGATATTTCACCTATAAATACACCACCTAGAGGCATTTGAAAGGATCTTTTGGCAAATTCTCAGTTCATACTTCCTCCATAGCCGAATTCTACAAGCATATTCAGAGCAAAATCATCTCTCAAAGTCCATTTTTGAGAGATTTGAGTGAGTTTATGCATTGTAATCATGAAGTTGAGTGAGAATCATTGCTGTACTTGTATTCAAATCATCAATTAAAAGAAAACAAAGTGGACGTAGGCTCATTAACGCCGAACCGCTATAAATTGCGTGTTCTTTATTGCTTTTTTATTCTATTTCATTGAATTCATATCTAATTTGGGTGTTAGAGCCAATTTTTGGTCTAACAGCACAAAAATGTTAGATCCAAATTTGGCTTTAACGCCCAAATTGTCTGAATTTGCAAAATTAATGACTAGAAATGAATGAAAATACTGAAAACACACCAAATTTATAGTGGTTCGGCATTAACAAGCCTACGTCCACTTTATATATCTTTGATTATACGTACAACGCAAGTACAATCAATGATTTCTCTCAATTTCACAATTATGTTGATGATTCACTCAGTAATTTCGTAATAATACCGATAAGAAATAATGGAGAAGCAACAATGGTGGTAACGACACTCAGAATTGCCAAAAAGATTCTGAAAAATACCAAGTATAAGGCTATTTAATGGAGGTATCTGCAGGCGGTTAATGGTAATACGTGGCATGGATCCTGAGGATCTCGGACTGGTTCGTGGCTTGGAGAAATGGTCAATATGGCACTTACGGACAGATGTTGCAAGATCATGAAATATCGGCTCGGGGAGGACTAGGTCCTGGCTATCATTCTCTGGTAACAGGGTCAGTCCGTGACCTTATACCATGAGTGGGTCACGGTACTTCGCGTGGGCAAGTTGGAGTACTTAGTCACGAGCGGGTCATGACAGAAGGATCACGAGCGGGTCATGATAAGGAAATCACGAGCGGGGTAAGGTGGTTCACGAACCGGGATTTAATTTGTCTTAAGTTTTGATTTATAAATCTTTCTCCATTTACGTATGAATATCTGTTTCCTGGGTGGCTTGGTCACAAAACTAGCCAACAATATACATTCGATACACTCAAGCGAAATGAGTGGTCGGTCATGTATGGGCCGGGTTGCGAGACGTTCTTGTTGAACCCAGTGTATTCGCCTCTAGAGATACACAATCGGCAGCTGGTTCCATACCTTGTCATAGTCGGAATCCAATTTCCAATAAGTGATCGCGATTTTGTTTGTATACTATACGTGTGGAGCATGAGATGCAAGCATTCCGCTAAATTGATATTTATTTGTATTTAGACACAATTATAATATCAGAAGATATATATGATTTCAAAACTGTTTCGCATTATCGTAAGGTAAAAACCGTCCATATTTATGTGTGGATTTGGTCTTACGGTTATCCTTTTCTTTCGAAAATATTTTAAACTATAAAATCAAGTTGGATGATTCCCCTTAAAACTTTGCGAGTTTTCTCACTCTGGTTCACCAGACTGACCCGGTATTTGTAGTGCTCGGGTTAGACCTGGTTGTACAGGTCCAGGTTATTGAATACTACGAAGTTCAGGAGAGATGCTAGAGGAGTTCAGACGTATTAGTATTTATTCCGCTCTATGTTGTACACGAGGACAGATTATTATAACTGTCAAGATGTGTGATGTACTCCGATGATTTGTAAGTTATATTTCAAGCTCTCAATAAAGATTTATTTATATATTATATTTTGTTCCACTGTGAGACTCTGATTTTTTGTTATTCTTCTTCTTCTTATCTCTTCTATTCTAATATTTCTTTCTTTCTTATCTCATCCTCTAAATTCTTTCTATTGGCATCTGGGTTTTCAGTACAATTTGGTTTGGACTGGTGTTGATTAGTCAGCTCAAAAGGTACCGGAAATTTGGGTCGTCACAGTATGAGTTGGAGGCAAGGCTCTACTGGTTCGTTTGTAGGTTCTCAAAAGAGCCTCGTCCGTTGGATTGAAATAAACAAAATGTGCACTACAGAAAGTGTCAAATCCATGTCACTCTTCCCAACATTGGGTCACGAACGTTAATTTCGTTCCTAATAAATTTTCGTTTAACATTGCACTTAACTTTCCTTTTCTTACCTAATATTCTTCTCTATATTAATTTCTTTCATTTATAGCGCATGTTTTAGATTTCAAATTCAAACATAAGTGTAACAACCCGGAAAATCTGAGCCAGTTTAAAATTTTTAATTTGGCTATTTTAGTGAATTTAAAATATTTAAAATAAATATTTTAAATAATAACGACGAAAAGTGTGTTTGAATCGATGTTTGAAAATAAATATAATTAATTTTAATTATAAACAAGGCCTGAAATGGTGCAGTAGTTTCAAAATTTGAATTCAAACTTTGACTGACTGTACCGGGTGCAAAACAAAACGGATTTTAGTGAAACCAAAAATATTTAAATCTGTTAGTGAATATATTTCTGACGAATCTGAAAAATCGAAGTTTCGTAGCGGGAACCAAAAGTTATGGCCAAATGAATTTTCAGAAAGGTCGCTATAGAGTTTATATAGCCCGTGAAAATGACCATTTTGCAAACGACCTCAGAATTTGACGAAACCACTTTTGTTGGATCCAGGATGTCAAATTATCGCTAGGTTTCGAATTGCATAATTTTTGAAACTAGTATGTGAGCGTGGCAAAGGAAAATGTGTTTGGTCGATTTCTATTAAATTGGATCGACCAGAAAAGGGCCATTTTTCAAACGGTCTCAGAATTCGACGAAACTAGTTTTGTTGGGACCGTATCGTCAAAACATAGCTAGATTTATTTTTGGGAATTTTTAGAATCAGTATGTGGCCCTGGAAAATTGAAATGTACATTCAAATTAAATATTGAATGTTTTATATTTTAATTTGAGGGAAAACTAACTGAAACAGTCGAATGGGCCTTCGAAACATATTCCATTGTGTTCGGAATGGGGGTATTTAGCTAGGAACAACAGTCGTTGGGTTTGGAATAGGAGATAAAGGGTATTTTAGAAATTTAAAAGTATATAAATATAAAAAAAAACCTCAGCCAATCATAACTCGACACCCACCCTCTCTCCCCCCGATATACGAATCGCGACGACGGAAAGGCCTTCAAACCTTCTCCCCTCGATATCTTCCAATCCACGCACCATTATCGAACGCCCCAGTTGAACTTTTTGAAGATCCCACCCTCCTCTTCAAATCCGTATAGGTGGTTCTCCTCCTTATCTCGTATTTGGAGAGAATCGACGCCAGGAAGTCCGGGCGTTCAAACCGCCGCCGCGGCGCCTATAAGCTACGAAGTGGGCCCCGCTCCAGGTGCCAGTGCGCCTCTCTCCCCTCTTCCTCGCTGCGAAGGCCAATCGTCAATCCGCTTCACCGTTTGATCGAAAAGTTCAAACCTAGTTTTGAAGAATTCAGAGAGGTAACGGCTAATAATTATTTAAACTATTCTATAGCACTTTAAAGCGCTACGGTTTTTGATTTCACTGTAAAAATCATATCTTTTTCGTTTGTTGACGAAATTCAGAGAAACAAGAGACAGTGGACTCGTGAGGACGTCTTCTACATTCTAGAAAAGACCGGATATTTTTCTGAGCCTTCTGCAATTTTTGGTGGAGTGGAACCCAATGTGAGATTTTTGAATTATAAACGATATGGAAATGACGATGTATAAATTATATATTCGAAGTATGAGTTATATAAGCAATGTACACCTCATGTATAAGCGTTGTATAAGTTGTATGTTCGATGTATAAGTTATATATGTGTTGTAAAAATTATATATGTGTTGAAGTGAAGTGAAATATACTTATATATATATAATATGCCCCTCGTCCACAAACCATGGACGATATTTATTGGTTGTGATTGGTGTGAAAATTGGTTGATAGCGAATGGTTGATTAGAATTGTTTGTGGTTGAAATTGATTGATTGTGGTTGAAAAATACCCGTTTGTGGTTGAGAATTATTTGGTTGAAACCACATAGGATTAGTTTGTGGAAAAGAAAATAAACATGTCGCCCGCGTGCGAACTAGATGCATGAAATCCCCATTATCAAAAGCTGCGAGGCTTTAAGGTAGAGCGAGGAGCCGTACTAGGGACGGTCCCGGTTTTAACTACCCTGCCGTTATGCTGTCGAAATTTTGAATAATATTCATGTGTTAGAATTATTTTCATGTGTTGAAATTGTATTCGTGTATTGAATAGAAATTCATGGGTTGAATTGAAATTCATGTGTTGAATAGAAATTCATGTGTTGAACGACATTCATGTTTTGAAATAAATTGTTTTATAATAAAAATCATATTTTTATCATCTATATAAACTATATAAAATAGTCGTGTTTTGAAATAAATTGTTTTATAATAAAAATCATATTTTTATCATCTATATGAACTATATAAAATAGTCGTGTTTTGAAATAAATTGTTTTATAATAAAAATCATATTTTTATCGTCTATATGAACTATATAAAATAGTCATGTTTTGAAAGAAATTGTTTTATAATAAAAATCATATTTTTATCATCCATATGAACTATATAAAATAGTCGTGTTTTGAAATAAATCGTTTTACAATAAAAATCTCATTTTTATTATATACATGAAGTGTTAAAAATAGTGAAGTGTTGAAATGAATGTCTGTTGGATAAAAATATCATTTTTATCAAATGTATGAAAAGAATATGGTTTTGAAATCGAAGAATAGATTATATTTATATATATATATATAAATATAATTAAAATAAATCAAATAACGAAGTTGCAGTTCATGTTTTGAAACCGTGATTTCAAACGATTAGTGCGAGGGATCCGACCATCGGATTTTCCCGGAACCGAAACCGTTGGGTTCACCTTGGAAATATCTTTCCAACGACACCCACTTTGTGTTGGATTGTCTGGAATGTTTCATTCAAATCTGAAGAAAAACAGCGCCAAAATCGATTATATATATATATATAAATATAGTTAAATTAAATCAAATAACGACGCTGCAGTTCGTATTTTGAAATCGAAACTTCAAACGAGTGTACCGGGAGATCCGACTGCCGGATTTTCCCAAAACCGAATCCGTTGGATTCATTTTGAAAAGATATTTCTAATGATATAAAACTTGTGAAGATCCAACGGTTAGATTTTCAGATATGTGTAAATCAAATCCGAAGAAAAACAGCGCCACGGCTGTGTTATGGCCTGAAGCGTCGTTTGAATAAATTGGCTATTTTTAAATAAATAAAATAGCGATAATTCGTTATAAAATATTATAAACGATATGGAATGGAAATAAACTGAATTTACCCGGTTTAGTGGATATTTGACGGTTGAATGTGTTTGGCGTGAATTGTTGTCAAATAATTTAACCGTTGAAATGAATTGATTTAAATTCTATATATACGTGAATTATTTGAAAAGGCCAAGTTAAATCTCATTTCAAATAATTGATCAGCGATAAGAAGTCGATGATGAAGACGGTGGTTGAAGACCGGAGATCTTCACCTCGGTTGGATGATAATTGATGTCTTGATTGGGAGGCATCCTGAAATATAGATAATAAGTGGTGATCGTCCTGACGTACTTAGAGGTCGATGGATATGCGAGGTATGTAGTGCCTCCGATTTCGTTCAGACCCAGAATGGACTTGTATATGGACTGTGTGTCTGACATTGGATTTCATTCTGTGTGATTGATAGACGTCGGTTACATGGCGTGAATTGCCGGTGTGACATGCTAAGATGCAGTGATCAAGGCTTCTGTTGAAAAGAAAAGTCTTGTGGTTGATGATCAAAGCACGACCTATGTGGCATAGCTTTGTGATAACGTGAATTCGCGAGCCTCACACCCCGGTATGAGCCAGAAACGGGAGAGGACCTCAGGGAGGACATGCGTTTCTTTCTAGCTAGAGGTAGTATCAGTGCTTAAACTGGCTGACATATATATATTATTTTCACCTGTGTGGTTGTTGCTGTTGCGAGGCGCCTCGGTTATATCGGTCGATCCGGGACCGATGGAGTCATTCGTTGGCTCATCTACACCCCAAAGGGCGGGGAAACGCATTGTTCAGGCATTTTAATCCACTTCGTGTCGGCCGGCCCTAACGATCCAAGGGCCCACCTGAGTCTGGGTCCTGAGGGACGGGCTAGAGCGTCTCAAAGTCGGTAAGGACTATCTTTTGCCTTGGTTCATGACGGAAATCCAATTTCCAAATACGACATGTGCAGTTTTGATTGTATACCTATATATGGAGACATAGTGGTATGGGGCACTTATGCCGTCTATGATTGATATTTATGATTGTATATAAAATTAGAAACTAACAGGAAACGAGCTAAGATGGGTGGTTTCCTGGGTATTGGTCTGATGTTGGTTTCGACCTTCGGGGTTAATACTTAGGGAATCGTTCTCTTACTAATTTACGATTGGAGTATGATTAAGAATTAAACGATAACATTTACATTTTAAGTGATTTTTTTATTCGTATCAAGCATATTTTAGCCATTATAAGGTAAAAACTCTATCCTCCGGTTTGCGTTGCATTGTGTGATGGGGAACTGAGTCTTATAATGGCTTCATTTTTGTAAAAAGCATTGCGATGTTTAAAAGATTTACTTGTTTTAAAGAACTGGCAATCCAATGGAGTAAACCCGTTCCGTGAAAGTGGCGTGGTCCTGTGATTAGACATATTATAAATGTGTTAAGTAGATTTCTCATACCAGTCCCATGACTGACTCGTAGTTTGTTTCACTTGCAAACTCGGGTGCCCCTCTTTCTACATGGGCAGCCTTGTATTCAGGTTTTAGCAGGCTCTTTCTGGATAGCTGGAGCTGAAGATGGATTCTATCATTTATCTCTTTTTATGCTGTTCAGCTCCTATTGTACATATTATGTTTGTTTTTCCGCTGTAGACATTTATGTTTAGCTAAAACTGTATTTTTACTAAGTATGATCCTGCATACTGTGTAACTCTGATGGTTATGTTTGTCCAGTGTATTATTTGTACATTATCTGGTGTATTGATTTAATTTTGTTCTGCTATTGTCTGTTTATGTGTTATATTCTAAAGATTACCCTTGCCACCGTCAGTACGTGGTTTGGATTCGTCACAGTAAGCATATATATTCGCGCATGACTTTGTTAAACTTTTTCCATTAATTACTGCGCAATAAATGTTATTGGTAATGTTATTCTCTAGCCATTTTTTTTCTAATATATTTAATTATTTCCAATTTTTTAACGCGTGTTCACACGCGTAAAAAAATGTGCGTATTCATTCCATTATTATTTTCTACCCTCAATTTACACTTTAATTTCAATATTCGAATCTATGTGTATATATTTATGCACAACTCTATTTATTTTCAAAATTCGAACAACGTATTTCTGACGTTTACTTCCTACTTATTCTTAATTAATTGCATGTTACTTTTGAAAGCCCAAATATATATATATATATACACACACACTCTTATATACATATATATACACACACACATGCACCTAAATATACATACGTATACGTATATACACACACTCATCTATATACAATTTTTTCTTAAATATACACACATATATATTTCTCTTAGAACATGCATCCTTCTAGTTGGCCTTCTTAAAAATTTAAAACATGACGCTGGTGGGATTTGAACTCCTAGCCTACACTTAGGTAAGTGCATGCTCTACTGACTCACCTAACTTAATTTCTTGTTCACAAAACTAAAACATTGGTAGCTATAGTTTTTATTTGTGTTTCTCTTGTTTCTTCTTTTTCGTGTTTGTTCTAAAACTTCATTTAATGATATCTTCTTCGTTTTAAATCCATTTTCTGTGAACATAAGTCTAAATTGATCAAAAAATTTCCATGGACGCAATGACACTGATTCCATGACCAAATTATGAAAATTTTATTTTATTACTTAATTTAAGAACATGGGGTGTTATAATGAAATTATTCATAGACTTGAAAACAAGATGGGAATAACTCGAGAGATGACTCATCAAGTTTGGAAGGAAAAAATTCAAAGACCAAAACTCGATGCTAAGTCATATCATTCAGTGCCGAATTATTTTCTTACTTTATTCTGCCTTTTAAACATGGTACACATTTTATACTGCTAAAATAGTTTGTGATCAAGTGGCTTTTCAATGATTTGATGAGTTATTCTAAAGGTTGTCAAACAATGCACGATAACTAAAATATCGATGAAAGATCCCAAGAATCAACTCAAAGCCTAAGTCAAAGATCTAGGGGTAACTCAAATCATAGATAAAACTAAAAGATCAATGTGCAAAAAGCATGAGTAAAGATAACTCGATATCGAATTATCTTTCTTGCTCTTTGGTCTTCAATCCTTCTTGCGCTACTTCGGTCTGATCTCTAGACTTCAGTGCAGCAAGGCTTTAGATCTTCAGTGCTAGGAAGCATAGTAGAACATGAATACACGACTAGTGGAATATGTACCAAAGTACGTGTCGGAAGTCCCATACATGCTTAGGAGCATAATATTTCTTTTGATTGAAGATTTCAATCGAATGACGAAAATCTGATAGTTGAGATTATTAGGAAGATAGTTAAGGTGGACTCTTGGATCAAAGTTTGGAGGACGTGAGTATGAATCCATAAATTTCTAACATTTTAATATGAGGAATCTTCCCAATTCCAAGTATCAAGCATTGAAGATATACGATGGAAAATGGAACCGGTAGTTCATTTAATGAGATGTCTCCAAAATAATAAAGTTTTGCGTGTTTCTGAAGAACTAATGAAAGGTGCTTTCCAATATATTCGACTGATTTGGTGGTAGTATGGTTTAGGTAACGAGAGAATGGATCTATCTTCACGTGGGTTGAACTGGTGGATATATTCTAGACATGGTTCAAAGTTCATGTCTTAAGACCAAGGTTTTGAATCTCATATATCCATCGCATTTCGTCTTTGAGATTTAAGAGACTCAATCTCGTAACAAAGGATATCTCTAATGAGATAAGTCCAACTCGGGTGTTCGTCTTGGAGTTTCATCCAGGATCTTAAACTTAATATTGAAACCATCTCGAGATGTATGATATGTTAAAAATTAATATAATTACACAATAATTTTTGGGAATACTGCATAAAAACATTAACTCAAACATAAATTACAAAATCACTTTGTTGTTATTAATCTAAAAAAGAGAATTCATTTTCATAAATTATAATATACTTAAAATAAAGAAACAATACAAACAGATTTTTCTTAACTGATGATTCGTGAACATGAATTATTATTTTACATAGAATATAAAAAATATAAAAAATGTTAAACAAGTGCACATAAGTATAACATGATTAACATCGATCAAATACACACTTTCATAAGTAATGTGCATGTAAAAAAATGACGGACAGGAAAATCCTAAATTTGGGGTAGATATATGATATACGATATGATCATATAACATGCGAAATATACAAAAAAAGCATTGAATATTAAACATGACTTTTTTCAAGTCTTCTATTTACATACAAGTAAAAAGTTCATTATGAAAAATCAAAATAAAATCAGGCTTTTAACAAACTAGCTAGCAATAAGCACTACAACAAAAACACCATATTACAACTTTAATTTTACAACGGTGGTAAAAGCACCGCTCTAATAAATGTTTTTCACAACGGTGGTAAAAGCACCGTTGTAATAAATGTTTTTTACAACGGTGGTAAAAGCACCGTTGTAATAAACGTATTTTTAACAACTTTTCATTTTGTTAGTTGTAATAGAGGCCTATTACAAACTTCATGTTTATAATATCTACATTTAAATTATACTAATATTTAATAATATTTAATAATTAATAATAAACTTAGGAATCAATAATATTTATTAATTATTATTAAATAATAAATATTTAATAAGTAGTAATTTATTTTTAATAGTTAATGTATGTTAACTACTTATTAATCAATAATTAGTAACATACATTATAAGCTTTTAATAATTATGAAATTGATTATATCTAAGTAGAAATAAGTAAAAGTTAAATAATAAGTATTATTAATAAGTAATATTTGATTTGGTAGTAACTGTTTCAACAGTTTTATTTGAAAATTGTACAAACATATTTTTAGCAGTTCTTTTTTATAATTTTATAATAGTGGCCTATTAGAAATTAACAATAGCTAATATTTAATAACTAATAATATTAATATTTAAGAATAATTAATAAATAGTAATTATGATTTGCCAAAAAATTTAGTAATTGTTTCTTAATAATTAATGTTAAGTGTTTTATAAGTAATAATTAGTAACTTTTACATGATAAGCTTAGGGGGAAACTCGCGTCCTTTATGAATCTATGATTTTATTATTAACTGGTTTAGGAGCAAAAACAAAAATTTGGTTAGAAACTCACGTTCTAAATCAAAATTTAGGAGGGAATTAAACGTGAAAATTAAGGCAGGCCGCCTTTTCAATTTGACGTCCTTTACTATACCCTAAATTAAAATCATCTGGACAAATCTAAACAAAATCGATATTCTCTTTTGTAATTGACGACCTCCTTTCTAAATTTTAAATCGTTTTCCAATTAACACAGACCTGGATCAAAGCGGATCTACTTCGGATCGAAGCGGATCTACTTCAAATCGGAGGTCGCTGTGAGCACTTCGTCCTTCAGATCTGAGCCGGCTTGCGATGCTTTTGGTGTTGATCAACGAGGCTGATGAAGATGCTGATGAAGGTTCTTGACTGAGATCGGATTGCTTGATGATGGCGCGTATGAAGATAGTATGGAATGTGAGCCTCAACTAAAAGTCCAGTGTAGGCATTCCAGATCGTAATTGGAACTTCCTCAAGCTTGTTGGCGTTTAATTTGTCCTCAGCCCCGAGATCTGATCATCTCAGACCACTTCCACATGCAGCAGGTATTGACCTTTTGACACATATTTTTTTAAAAGTAAGGTTTATTATTTCTCCAACTTGTAGTATTGATCTAGACACTTGTTGTTTGATGGAGATCAACATCATTGCAGCGGTTACAGAAGAGTATTTGTACACTTGTAAGTTGAGCACGCTCCAGGATAAACCATGAGCGGTGAGCCTTGTTGATGTAGCTAAGATGCTCGATCAAATGCTTCTTCACTTTTTTCGAATGTCGCTATAATTTGAGACAACCTGCAATTGGTATGTGGCTGTAGTAGTGCTATTGGTATGGTTTTGAATTCCAGTTCCATCTCAACTTGTTTGAAAGTAAAAGCAGAATTAATCACATGCGTGCTGTTTTTAGTCCTTGCAGTAAAAGAAAACAAAGAAAAAAGATAACTACAAAGCAAAATCTTATATTGAAAGTACATAAACATTGCCATTAGTTTATGCTTAGTAGAGTGCATATATGTGCAAAATCTTCTAATTCTTGAAAATGAACATGTGATAAGCATCATAGTTAAGAATCTTCAGGCATGGGTGCAACATATATGTAATAGCAATAAAATAAAAGTGCTTGATTTTTTTAGAAATAAATAAATCATAATGTATGCTGTAAAACAGTGAAGTGCATCCCTACTATTATGACTTTGGACTACATTAAAGGGTTAGAAATTTGTGCTGTACAAATTGTGAATTATAACGTAGTTGCATTTTAATATTTTATGTGCAATTGTTGATTAGTATGCATGTGTACTACTTGTACTTTATTATGGTGCACATTACCGTCCATTCCAACCAAGTTATATGCAGAGAATACTGACAGCCTTATACCAAAAAGGTTATATGATTTTATCAACATATGCCTTTGTGGAGAAGTCATGGGTGCAAGGACGACGATTGCAAATTGTAGCAAAAGGTTATGATAATGACCACTGGTAAACCAGATGTGAAGATTTTCAGATGTGACCATGAGCAAGGCTTCTATGTCTTTTGAGTTCAACTTCATCAAGCACTGTAATATCTGAAACTAATTATTTGTAATGCACGAAATGTTGTCTAAAGCTTATTATTTGTAATACTGAATATTTGAGTATTTTAATAAATTAGTTTACAAATAACTGTAATGTCTGATTTGCTTATGGAGTATTGCTATGTTTAGTGTATTGTTCTTTTCAGTTGCAAAAGATGTCTATTTTTTTTAAAACCCAAATGTTAATCACAACGATGCATAACAGTTGTAGTAGATATTATTATAACGGTGCATAACTGTTGTAGTAAAGTTTATGACAACGGTGTAAAAAGTTGTGAAATATACATATTACAACAGTGTTGCAACGGTGCAAACATTTTGTAAAAGATTATAGTCTATTACAACTTCTTAATACACGACGGTTAGCCCATCGTTGTAAAATGTATATTACAGTGGTGTTCCACCGTTGTAATAGGGTCATTTTGTTGTAGTGAAGAACCAATGACATATACCGAAAGACTATTCTTCAAGTGACTTGAGATATGACCTAGACGTCTCATGGGAGATTATTTCGATTTAAGGAATTTTTAGGTTAATTTTAGAAATTAAAGTAGGATAAGTTCGCTGATAAAACAACAAAACGTTATACTGGAAAATTTGAGTTTTTTTTAACAATTGTCTTGGGTCAGACATTAGTTTGAATTTTAGCCCAAAAAACCAAAAATCTCGGCTAATATTTCAATATCGCATCTCGATTGATATATTGATCGATATTGCTATATCTCGAATGATATATCTGAAACAAGATTTACAATGAGATTTGCTGATTATTTAAGGAGGAGGTCAAAATAGGATCTCGAATGAGAGCTCGGGCGATATTTCCGAGATCAAAAATAGTGCTTAAGACCAAATAATGTAGTGAAACCTTTGAGTGTGAAACAAAATCTCAGAGACACCTTGCGGAGCTACTTAACAAGATATCAATGCGGTAGCTGATGAGGTTGATAAGCCAGATCTATTGATAATCTAAACTTTGGTTGAATTTAGTGTTGTGAACAAAATTAACTTGGGGTTGCTTTGCAAAGGGAAATAATAATGGATCTCACTATTTCTACTATCAGACTAAGAGATACTTGCATCAAGAGAGTGCACAATCTAAGAACGGTAAAATAATATTGTGAATGTTGTAGGACTGCCAGGACCTGCATACAGAAAGGGCAACGAAAAGCAAAAAGTTAAGGATGATGATTGAGAACCAAAATGTCTAAGGAGAGAACAAAAATTCTTTACTTACGTTAAGCTAAAAAAGGTCCAAGAAAGGATATATTAGGAAACTATGCCAGATCTTCTACTGGAAGTTATATAAGCGATAACCTACAGATCGGATGCAAAGGCCTGGAAAGTATTATGTCTTCCACGTCTAGAGGAAACTGAGGAAAATAATTGAAGACACCTTCATGAACTATTATATGAATTACTTTATATAAATTTGCATTTGAAATCCAACGGTGATGGTGTAGATGGAGCAATCACCATTTGTTGCCAATGCTTGAAGAAAAAAAATAGGGATCTTGTATGAGAACCATAATCCGATGATTAGGATAGACCGGGGGATCAAGATTGATTCTAATACTTTGCTTTTTCTTACCTTAAATAATTAGGGTAAGAATAACCCTAGGCTGATTTCAAATGTGTAACAACCCTAAATTTTGGGGGTAAATTTAAAATTTATATTAACTAATTTTAATGGGTTTTAATATTTAAAATAATAATGATTAAAAATTGATCTAAATTGAAGTTAGAATGAATAATTTAATTATAAAAGGAGTTAGAAATAGCGCGGTAGTTCGAAAAGTCAAACTTGAACTTTGACTGAACGTACAGGATGCAAAATTTAACGGATTTTAGTGAAACCAAAAATATTAGAATCTATTTAAAAATATCTTTCTAATGAATTTTAAAAATTGCAATTTCATAGCGGGAATCAAAAGTTATGCCCAAATTAAAATTTAGAAAGGTCGCTATGAAATATATAAAGGTCAAAAATGCCACTTTTTGCGTACTAGGGAATCTGGACTCGAAACCACTTCCATTGAGTTCAGAATAATGTTTCTACAATGAAAAACAGTAAACACTTATATATTTCAAGTTTTGGAAATTATTGGTATAAAAATTTATCTTTAATATTAAATATATACGCCTTGAAAATTGAAATTTTGCAAACGGTCTCCAAATTGAAAAAAATTAATTTTGTTGGGTTCGTATCGTAAAAACAAAGCTAAAATGATTTTTTTTTTTGGTAATTTTTAGAATTAATGTATAATTATAATTGATTTTTCAGTGTAAACGGACAATTTTTGACTTCAAAAATTCATACGGGCTCAGAATTGAACGAAATTAATTTTCCTAGGTCTGCAGCGTCAAAACATAGCTAAATATATTTTTTAGAAATTTTTGAAGTTAATTTGTGACCCCAGTGAATTTTTATGTACGGTTGAATTAAAAATTAAATAATTTATATTAAAAAATAAAGTGAATATGCTGTAAATTTCGAAATCGCCACTAGCTCCATTGTATTCAGAATATGTCAAAACCTGTAGTTTGACAGTAAGCTTGCCTAATTCTGAGTTCGGGCCAAATCGGGCCTTAATTGGGTAATTAATTATTATAATAATATAAATATACACCTTAATCCCAAACCCTAATCCCCTTCCTCTAGAAATCAGCCGTCGCCCTCTCTTCTGTGGACATGAACATCCAATTTTCATTCTCTATTTTCTTCGAATGGACTCAATGAAAATCAACAAACCATATACCAAATCGAAGCTCTCTTCCTCCTCTTCGATTCTATACGGAGATGATGAGATGTACTGAAGTATTTTGGCTAGAAATTTCTCCCCAACCCGCGGCCAAAACAACCCCACCGCCCCTTGTGGATCCCACCGCACTTCCCCTCCCTCCCGGCGCACATAGCCCTCTCCTCCCTCTCCGATATGCCACCTTCCAATCGTCTTCAAGATCCTCCATTTCCGAGATAAGTGGATACCTAATTTGGAGCCTAATGGGTTCAAAGTAACAAAAAGAAACGGCCTTGAACATTGGAGAAGGAAGAAGGGTGAGTTGACTTTTTGAACTTTGACCAAATAATTAATTTAATTCAAAATTTTATCAATCTTAATTTAACCATATCTTGCTCATACGAACTCGAAACGAAACGATTTCAGGTGCGCCACGATCGTGAGACCGAGATATTCGCGATGACACTGACTAGACCAGATTCTGAACAAGTTGAATTTTTGATGAATTTTAGATCTGAATTGAAATAAGGTGAAATTTCTCGTTTAATTTAAAATAAATATATATATATATATATGTATGTGAACTGATTTTGATTGATCTTGTTTGTGAATGTGATATTATATTCGCCATGAAAAATCAGTTGGTTGAATTGATGGTGTTGATGATGATTTGTCGACTTATACTTTTGTTAGAATCAAATTATCAAATTTTGTCAGGATATGTTGTAAAAAGAAATAACATTCTTGTCAGAAAATGTTGTGTTGAATAAAAATAATATTTTTATTAGGAAATGTTTGTTTAGATCATAAACATCGTTTTATTTGAAAAGGTTTATTTAGATAATAAACATCGTTCTATTTGAAAATGGTTATTTAGATCATAAACATCGTTTTATTAGAAGATGTTTATCTAGATTATAAACATCGTTTTGCTAGGAAAATGTTTATTTAAATTAAAACATGTCATTTTATTTAGAGATGTTATATTATAATAATCATAACACTTTTATGTTATGTTAGAATTGTCGTGTGATCATACCGCTTTTATGTTTAATTAGAATGGATAAATATAAATGTCACACATGTTTAATTAGAATTGACGAATATATTTGTCATTTGTGTTAAATTAGATTTGGGTGAAACCGTGGTCATCATTTTGGCTAAGGTAGATTTGCATGATAGCATAGGTGTCATTCTATTTTAATTAGACTTGTATGAAATCAAAACTATCATTTTGATTAGATAATGCTGTGTTAAAAATATCATGTTAGAATAAGGTGTAACGACCCAGGGATTTCGGCCTCGAAAATCGACATAAATACCTTTATCGTATCTCATGTCGATTCTCCAAGCATCGAAAACACTGGAACGTTTATAGAAAGAAATTAGAGGGTGAGATAAGAAAGAAAGAAATATTAGAATAGAAGAAGGAGAAGAACCAACACAGAGTCTCACATCGCAGCGGAACAAAATATAATACATAAATAAATCTTTACTGAAAGCTTTAAAATACTTACAATATCAGAGTACAACACACATCTGGACAGTTTTTTATAATCTGTCCTCATATATAATTACACAGCGGAATATCATTTGTCTGAACATCTCCAGCTTGTCCCTGGACTTCACAGTACCTGATAACCTGAACCTGTACACTCCGGGCTAACCCGAGCATTTACAAAACACCGGGTCAGTCTGGTGGACCAGAGTGAGAAAAACTCGCATAGCATTAGGGTATCACACAACTTGATTTAAAAGTTAAAATCCTTTCGGAAAGAAAAGATAATCGTAAAACCAATCCACACATAAATATGGATGGTTTTTACCTTACGATAACCCAAACCAGTTTTGAAAACAATATCTTTTTCTGATATTATAATAATGTCTAAATACAAGTAAATATCAATCTAGTGGAACGCTTGCATCTCACGCTCCACGTATATATATACAAACAAAACCGTGGGCACTTATTGGAAATTGGATTCCGACCTTGACAAGGTATGGGACCACCTGCCGATCGTGTATCTCTAGAGGCGAATACACTGGGTTCAACAAGAACGTCTTGCAACCCGGCCCTCACATGACCGACCACTCATTTCGCTTGAGTGTATCGAATGTATATCACCAACGGTTGGACTCAAACCACCGTTTCCCGATAAGGGACAGCATCGAAATAGATTCAAGAATGAAATGGATTTTCTCTAGATAGGTGATTATACACCCTAATGGGAGCGACCCACATAGCCATGCTGCCTGCCCGAGTTTTGTCATTTCCTGGGTGTGAAGCTTGAGGTCAGCATTATCTTTTGGAACACCTGGCCACCATTCACTTTGAATGCCACATCGTCAGATCCGTCAGATATCACTAATTGACGTCCACAAACATACTCTATTTGGGAGCTACCCAGATACGTTTGTAGAAATCAATGTACGTGATCTTTTGGAAATACTCTGTCAGACACTCGTCCATACAAGTCATCCATGTACAGGATGAACCGAAGGTACTCTCCTACTGCATCCAATATAGGAATCACCCCATGGATCAGTAGCGAGAAGTCCTTGCAATCCACTGATTCCAACCACGACAGAACCCCAGTATATCTTCGGGTCGAATCAGAGATTTTAAGTGGTTCTTCCGCTTTATGAAGATCTATGGTCTTCACATGCTCCATCTCGATCATCGTCTGATCTTTCTTTATATATTTAGTATTTGTTGGTTGGAATGGTTTTCGAATATACATTCGATCCCGGTCTTTCCATACCAACAATCGTAAAGGTCAGACTTGATAGTCGGTTATTTAACTATCAAGTAAACATCCATGAAACCATAAAAATAGATTCCCAGGTCTAGTACTCAGCATCGCCTGGCTTTTAATATTAATTGCCCAATCTTTTAATTTCGTTACTCGGTAAAATATTATCACATATCATTTCCACTACTTTGGAAATCTTATTACCCATTCTTTCCATTACCAACTAGTATTTCCCTTTGATAGTCCCGAAGCCGTTCAAGTTGGGATATTTTAATTACCTCTCAGACCTTGATCAACGACGTTCTTATCTCCAAGAAAATACAGGTTGTAATTCAAGAACAAATCACATCTTACCAGTTTAAAATATGGCTTTACAGTACTTCTTATCTTTTGGAAATATAATTAATATTTCTTAATTAAATAATTTCTTATTAACATCCCTTTTATAAATTCTCGACTTATTTAAATAACTTCGTTTCACAAATTGAATTGCAAATCCCATTCCTAACCTGGTTTACCAAGCTCAAAACATACCCTTTTTCCCAAATTCCTTTTTCCCAGAAAATTCCCTTTCAAATCATTGATTTAGCTTAATACCATTTTTACGTATTTCCCATTTAAAAACAACTCTTTAATTCTCATTCCGTTTATAAACCTTGTTTATAAATTCCTGGTTTAATATCAACCCTGTATATCTCCATCTCCCTTTGCTTCATTCAAACGTCAGGCTGACCCTTCATTTAAGCTATGTATTCACTTACATCCTTTAATTTCTTCACTATAACTCGAACTCAAATCAAGCTCATCCCTAGTCCTTTTTCCCACACTCGACCATATTTCACTTCAAACTTGTTTACTTAAATGTATTACACTTAAGAGAAAATTCCTTACTTCAAAATTATCATTGAAAATTTATTAACTCCTTTATTTACTAAAATAATAAATTTCCTTTTTTAAACTCTTACTAGGATTAACCAATTATTCGCTAAGTTATTTCACTAATTTAAAATCTAAATTAGTTTTAAATGGTCGACCCAATCAACCCAAAACATGATTACTCTTCTGACCAATTCTATTTATTTCCTCCTTTAAATTAATTAAAATATAATTAATTTAAATAACCTAATTTAACCGTTCACGATTACTCAAATACGTAACTGTCAAGTTATTTTCATTTGTTTAAAATTCTTATCAACATAAGAAACTGTTTAATGAAACAAATTCCATAATCACTTATAAACTTTACTAAATAAATAAATAGTATTTATTTCCTTTTTAATAACTTGATTTAAAGAAACAGTTTTCAAAGCTTATTCCAGTTATAACTTCCACTCTGTCGACCTACGGTCGATAAAATTCATATTTAAAAATCGATTTCTTTCTCGATCGGGTGATGCTAATTACCCCAAACCATACCATCCATTGGTCCATATCAGAATAAATGTTGCAATACGGTTCAACCATCAACCATAATAATCAATCAACTAACAGCCAATTCAAATAATTCAAACAATTCCAACACGTTTATACAGGTGATCAATCAAGGGAAGTTTCCTTGTTCGGGTCAAATCAAAACAATTGGTATTTCTTCTGAAATTAAACGACCGTTTAATTTCCAATAATTAGATCAACAATTATATAACAGGCAAACAGTCAAACACTAACAATCAGAACACGAAAAATAAAAACCACATTTATATAAAATATAAATGGGAAGGGCTGAGTGAGTTTAACTCACCTGGGTTTTGATTTGTCGAAAATATCGGGTTTTAGTCGAATTAAACTGACGTTTAATTCGAATAAAAATTCCATTCACTTCAGATCTGGACTAGGCCTGCTCCATCTCGATGTACTCGTCTCCACGGTCCCAACGCAACTGACCGCGCGTAAATCCGATACTGTATGATCGAGAAATCGTATTCTGAATTTTATAAACTAATTTAAAATTTTAAAACATGGTTTGCTTATAAAATTAAATTGGGCTTCTCACCTTAACCACGACCCAACACTTTTCCAACCCGGCCCGCTTTGTTTTAAAACCCTCCCACCGATCATTCTCTTCATTGTTCAGCCGCCTCAAAAAGAAACCCCAAATTATAAACCCTAGGTCTCATTTCCTCCTGCCACTTCGATCTCCACGGCGTCTCAACCGATCCCATCTGCCTCAACGTCGACAACCACTCCATCCAGACCCATGAAGAGCGCCAGATCGAAACCCTCCGTCCAGACCTAAATCGGCCGAGACTCCATCGCGAACGATTTCAACAGAGATTAGCCCAAACCGAAAGCTAAGTTTTCTTACCACTTGATTTTAATTTCTGTAATGGTTGGATTTGATTTTTCTTCTCTGGTTTAATTCGTGTTGGTTTGTTTCGAATGGATTGTGTGTATATATAGTTGCGGTTGGAACTAGATAAGGACACTGTCTTTCACTTGCTACGAATTGTTATGTCAATCATAATTCGAATCTGTAAAATTAGATTTTCGTTTAGATTTTTGGTATAAGATTTTCAGCATATGTTCACCTGTTCGAAACAGATTCTGATTGGATCTTGGATATATGATAGTGATGTTGTATGTTGTTACTTTTATTACAGGCTTTAGATTTGGTGCTCAGATTTTACAATACACGAAAACAGTGTTGAGAATTTACTGTTCACACATGTGATTTGTACTGTTCGATAAAGATTTTATGCATATAAATATACATGTCAGTCCTTATGTGTTGTTCTTCATGTTCTTTAGCTGATGCAAAGGATTGACCCTAGATAGGTGTAGATTAGGTACTGTATGGTATAGGTTTTCTTATCAAAGATTTTAAAACTGTAACATATCTCTTCTGTTTCAATATTTATAAACAGTCCTATAAGCTGTTTGATGTCAAAATTATATACATATACTTTATCTGCCTGAATTCCTAATTTTTGAGTAGCTTTGATTATTTTTATTTTCTTCTTACATTTTAGAAATGCCAGATGATTTTGACTTTGTTTATTTGTATCAACTAATTTAAACTGTAAAAGTTGGTAATGTGGCATTTAGATACATATGTATCTACACATGTTACTTACTTATGTCACTTATACTTTGTCTATAGTGCAGCCACATGATATCTTTTACACTTATGGGGGATTCTTCTTCTAGCTGTTTTAGATTTGTTGTATAATATATATACAGACCTGTTATATATATTTTTCTTTGAATTGTCCATTGTTTTAACTATTTTTATTGTACTGTTCCCTTTTCAAATCTTGAAACTGTTCAGGATTTAGGTATCCATATCTATTCACATGGGTTTACTTTGATAGTTGTACCGTTGACATGTATGTGTAGATTTGAATTTTCTTTTCTCTTTCCTTATGTATTGTCTCGTACATGATTTTTCCCTTTTTAATGTTTTTTTTTCTTTTTATTCCGTAGATCAAAACTGATGTGGATGATTCAGATCCACTGATTCTCAAAAGCAACAAAGGGCCGCTAACGTTAGATAATGAATTCACTGTGTGTATATATATATATGCGTATATATATACACTAGTTGTTCTGTATAACTGCTGTAAAAATGTACTCATATATTTGTTTTCCTTTGTATAATATTTTCTTATGATGTTACATTTTTCTGGTATTCGGTAATCGTTGTTCAAAATGGTTTCTTATACAACATCGAAATTCTGGTTTAAAGTGTATATCATTGTGGTTTGTAACATGAGCACAATAAACTGAACCGCCAGTAATTCTTACCGTGTTTTGAGTTGTTTCTTTGTGTATACATATTCATGTATAGATGAATACTCGTATTGTTTGAACTCAAGTTTTCATCTAGTTTTATGACCAACTCAGCACCCACATGAAGCTGTAGAATTAACTTTGACTTGAATGTTTTATTCCCTTATACGATTAATTAGTTTTTTTCAAAATAACTAAACACAACAAGTAATAAACATATGTTTGTTTTACATAAGCAGTAATGCTTTTAAATATTTAAGTTAATATGTGGCAACCTTTAAATCTTATAACATATTAGTACAATATGAGTTAAATTCAAAAATAGTTGAATTAAAAATAGCCCGATATTAGTGATATACTCAAACAAGACTAAAGTAACTTTCAAGCTCGACATTCCAAAATCCAGTTTGAACCATATCCGAATAAAAATCGTTAATACTTTACTAAATAAACATTATCGTTAAATAACAATTTTTCATAGCGATTATTTAAAATTTTGATTTAGCTATATAATTTCCAGCTCGTTTTAATTAATATATATATTCGAACTCGATTTAAAAAAATCAATTATATTTCAAATATAATATATAAACAATTTAAATATTCGAATTTAAAATGGTCGAAAAATCTGGGATATTACATTCTTTCCCCCTTAAAATAATTTCGTCCTCGAAATTGTAAAGTAAGAAGGATAACCCAAAACCATACTATTTTAAAATCATTACTTTAATATTAAATTCGAACTTTAAAAAAAAATCTAGAATTTTGCCAGCACCTCCTCTGCATGGCTTGATCGGTACGACTACCATTTCCACTCTGGGCCTCAATTTCGTCGAAAAGAAATTCCAAATTCCAAATGGCAACCCGCTAAATCTGAATCCCAATTTATTTATCCAATAAATTTTCAAACCCCAATTCATTTACTCAATTTGAATTCATTCTTGAATTGGTTTTACTTAACCAGGTTCAGTTTTTCTTCCATATCTGATTCAATTGGCGAATTGATTTTCCTAATCAGTTCAACTTTATTTCCTATTTCAAATTTGATTTCAAAACAAACCAATCAGAACAAACAACCAAACACCCAACATTACTATAGAAAATTATTTCTCTTTTCTATAAAAATATATCTTGGGTAAAATTATTTCATTTACTCTCTTTATAAAACAATACCGTATCCATTGCCAGTTCTATGCTTTTCAATACTCGAACCGATCAACAAACACAATACAAACCATTTGCATATAACATTTACAAATACGCTCTCATATAAATACACTCAATCTCGATCTAGGGTATTACTAACCCAATCTCTATCGAGTTACACACTGAGCCAAGGTTACTACTCAACCAATAGCTCTGATACCACTGTAATGACCCAGGGATTTCGGCCTCGAAAATCGACATAAATACCTTTATCGTATCTCATGCCGATTCTCCAAGCATCGAAAACACTGGAACGTTTATAGAAAGAAATTAGAGGGTGAGATAAGAAAGAAAGAAATATTAGAATAGAAGAAGGAGAAGAACCAACACAGAGTCTCACATCGCAGCGGAACAAAATATAATACAGAAATAAATCTTTACTGAAAGCTTTAAAATACTTACAATATCAAAGTACAACACACATCTGGACAGTTTTTTATAATCTGTCCTCATATATAATTACACAGCGGAATATCATTTGTTTGAACATCTCCAGCTCGTCCCTGGACTTCACAGTACCTGATAACCTGAACTTGTACACTCCGGGCTAACCCGAGCATTTACAAAACACCGGGTCAGTCTGGTGGACCAGAGTGAGAAAAACTCGCATAGCATTAGGGTATCACACAACTTGATTTAAAAGTTAAAATCCTTTCGGAAAGAAAAGATAATCGTAAAACCAATCCACACATAAATATGGATGGTTTTTACCTTACGATAACCCAAACCAGTTTTGAAATCAATATCTTTTTCTGATATTATAATAATGTCTAAATACAAGTAAATATCAATCTAGTGGAACGCTTGCATCTCACGCTCCACGTATATATATACAAACAAAACCATGGGCACTTATTGGAAATTGGATTCCGACCTTGACAAGGTATGGGACCACCTGCCGATCGTGTATCTCTAGAGGCGAATACACTGGGTTCAACAAGAACGTCTTGCAACCCGGCCCTCACATGACCGACCACTCATTTCGCTTGAGTGTATCGAATGTATATCACCAACGGTTGGACTCAAACCACCGTTTCCCGATAAGGGACAACATCGAAATAGATTCAAGAATGAAATGGATTTTCTCTAGATAGGTGATTATACACCCTAATGGGAGCGACCCACATAGCCATGTTGCCTGCCCGATTTTTGTCATTTCCTGGGTGTGAAGCTTGAGGTCAGCATTATCTTTTGGAACACCTGGCCACCATTCACTTTGAATGCCACATCGTCAGATCCGTCAGATATCACTAATTGACGTCCACAAACATACTCTACTTGGAAGCTACCCAGATACGTTTGTAGAAATCAACGTACGTGATCTTTTGGAAATACTCTGTT